>VSMD01113689.1:0-84641 GCA_008750895.1 Mirza zaza
TATTAAAATTTCCTTTCTTGGCCGGGCGCGGTGGCTCAAGCCTGTAATCCTAGCTCTCTGGGAGGCCGAGGTGGGCGGATCATTTGAGCTCAGGAGTTCGAGACCAGCCTGAGCAAGAGCGAGACCCCATCTCTACTATAAATAGAAGGAAATTAACTGTCCAACTAATATATATAGAAAAAATTAGCCGGGCATGGTGGCACATGCCTGTAGTCCCAGCTACTCGGGAGGCTGAGGCAGGAGGATTGCTTGAGCCCAGGAGTTTGAGGTTGCTGTGAGCTAGGCTGACGCCACGGCACTCACTCTAGCCTGGGCAACAAAGTGAGACTCTGTCTCAAAAAAAAAAAAAAAAAAAAAAAAAAATTTCCTTTCTTCCCTGGCAATTCTCGCATCAATAATTGGCTTTCTGTGTGGTGAGTGACAAAACCTAGGCCAGACCCCTTTGGGCTTTGTCAATATTAGTGTCTCCCCCTCGCTGGACCCCAGGTCACTCACTGTCTCTGCTGCTCCTTTAGCCCTTGGCTCATCTGTCACGGTGATCACTGTCATGTCTTCACCCACAGCAGCAGCCCTGCGTGATTGCTCAGAGTGCAGTCGCCGCGCCACGGGCGTCAAACAAACGGCGGCTGATTGGAGGCCCGGTCTTGTCCCTGTGAGATTTCTAATTTCAGGTTAGGCCAGTTTATGTCAGGAAAACCAGCCCTCTCCCCCTTCTCCACAGCCTGGCAAAGTCTCTGGCTGTGGCAGCAGGGAGACTTGGTTTCACTGAGTGTCAAGGATAGCCCAGGCAAGGTACTAAGCATTTCATTCATTCACTCATTCATTCATTCTTGGGGCACCTACTACGCGTCAGGCCCTGTTCTGACTGGGGATATAACAGCAACCAACTAAAGTACTTGCCCTCGTGGGTTGCACTCCAGTGAGGAGGACAAGCAATGAAAGATGAAACAAAAAGATAAAACGTCACGTGAGTAATGTACCACATAATGATATAATTTATAATATCATAGCTAGGGATTTATTGAATCCTTGTAACACCTGTAATGTGAGTATTATTTTTTTTCATTTTATTTCATTTTGTTTTTTGAGACAGAGTCTCGCTTTGTTGCCCAGGCTAGAGTGAGTGCCGTGGCGTCAGCCTAGCTCACAGCAACCTCAAACTCCTGGGCTCAAGCAATCCTCCTGCCTCAGCCTCCCGAGTAGCTGGGACTACAGGTACTCGACACCATGCCCGACTAATTTTTTCTATATATATTAGTTGGCCAATTAATTTCTTTCTATTTATAGTAGAGACGGGGTCTCGCTCTTGCTGAGGCTGGTTTCGAACTCCTGACCTCGAGCAATCCGCCTGCCTCGGCCTCCCAGAGTGCTAGGATTACAGGTGTGAGCCACCTCGCCCGGCCTATTTTTTTCACTTTAAAGGCGAGGAAACCAGGGCTGAGAGAAGTTAGTAACTTGCCTACGACAGCAAAGTTCCTGGGTGGCAGAGCCAGTTTTATTTTGAATTTTTTTTTCTTTTGTTGATTTTCAAGGTGATCGCTGTGGGAGCAGAGCCAGTTTTAAACTTGCTGTCTGAGCCCACTCTACGTGTCACCTCCCAGGCTTTTATGAAAATCAGAAGATATGCATCTGCATCCCAGCTTTCGTGTGCTCACGGTGCACTTGGGCACATTGATTCACCTCTGCAGGCCTCAATCCTCTTACCGGAAAACGGATTCTTAGATACAGGCTTCGGGAGGATTGCTCTGAGATGAGGGGTGAAGGAGGCTGTTTGCAAAGTTCTAGGGAAGTTTTCAGCTTCCGAATCTGCTTTGCACATGCCTTAAACGGCTAGGACGCTTGAGAAATTTGCCCCGTGCTAAGTCACAGTGTACTTGATTAATTTTTATGCACAATTGATCCATTCGTTCCTGTTGCTCTGAAGAGAGAAACCAGCTTCAGAGGAGTTGGGCCACAGGAGGACAGGATCCGGGTCTGGGTGTGTTTTGGAAGGAAACTCATTTCCAGAGGTTCACTCCCAACCACCTGCACACAGACCTGCATGCATTTCTCTCGCTGTAAATAAAGGTGGTCCCGCCAGCAATGTGGTTGGAAGGAAATATCAATAACACAACTAATTATGAAAATTGTGTAATGCATCATTAGTTAGTAATTATGAGTTTGTCAAGTGCCTGTTAATTTTTATGTAAGAATCACTTGATGTGTGACATGGAAATATTAGCTTGTCATCAGGCTTTCCTTTCTGGTGGGGGAGAGAATGATTTGAGAGTTTAGGTTAAAGATGCATCAGAGTGCAGAAGGAGGAGGAGAAGGAGGAGGGGCAGGGGAGAGAAGAGGAGGAGGAGGAGGAGGGAGGAAGAAGGGAGAGAAAGAAGAGGAGGGGAGCTGGAGGAGCATGTGATGGGACAGGAGACAGCACACACGGGGCGGGGGGGGGGGGGGCGGGGGAGGGNNNGGGGGGGGGTCGCGGCAGGTGGGATGCAGGTAGGAGGACCGGGAGTGGGCCTTGGGAGGTGAACTGTGTCAAACTTGTCGGCCCCCCCCCCTGCTTCCATGCCAGACCCACGGAGCTTGCATGAGGTGTTGACACATTTTCCTAATAAGCAGGCATTATCATTTTACAGCCTCCCCGGAGATTCTTGGCATGTCTCATTTTGCTTGAATAAATTATTAATTTGGTCTAATTAGGCTCACCCAGCAGCTGGGAGGCAGGTTGAGCTAATTCGGATTCCTGTGCGGGTCTGCGTGTTTGGCTCTGCGGAGGCGGGGGTTGCGCTGGAAAGTGCCCCCCCATGTCCCTGTTGGAGGGGGCGAGGCCAGGGGGAGGGAAGGTTTTATCCAGCGCCATCCGCTTGTGACCCTTCTTCACACGCACCTGCCAGCTGAGCTGCTAGTGGTAAGAACCTAGGCCTTTCTTTGGACACTCGGATTCTTAATATCCCCTGCAGAGTTGCCTAGGTGGGACATGTTTCAAGAGTGAATGGCATTGAGTTGTCCTTCAGCCCGGAGTTCAGGACGCTTCCCAATCAGGGTGCATCTACCAAGTTTATTTCCTCGGAGTTCCAGACGCCCAGAGATGGCCTTAGCTGCACAGATTCTGCGGCAAGACGGCTCTGGGTTCAGAACAGACCTCTACCCCACATGGCCCTTTGAACTTCAGAAAGTCACATCAACCCACTGTGGCCTTGGCCACAGTGGAATAATAGATACCTGCCCTGCTCTGTCACCATGAAGAAGAACCGGGATGGTAAATGCACGTGAACGTCCTAGTACGGTGTCTGGCTCACTGCAGTAAATGTTCCGTAAACAGCAGCCGTGAAGTTCAGGAGAGAAGCGGGGCAGGAATGGTTGCAGCTATGTTATGCGCGGGGAAAATGAAAATCCAAGGCACTGCCATGACTTGCAGGCTAGGACGAAGACGAAGGACACACTAGACAGATGAGACGAGGTCCCTGTCTGTTGTTCTCCCTACCCTACCAGGCCACCTCTCAAGGTTGACATTGTCATTTTGCTATTTTTTTTTTTTGATAAAAGTTTATGTTTGCTGGAATATAAACAATGAAAAAAAAAAGATGTACTCCAGAGCCCTGATTATTTTTAATGGCGTTCAAATCCTTGTGACATTTCTCCCGATATAATAAAGTTTGAAGATTTAACTTGTTTTTAAGGGAACAAAATCATCTTCATGGGTTTTCTGGTTTCCGGTGAACAGCAACCTGCTTCCAAGCGGCAGCGCCAGCATCCACCGGGCCCTCCCCTGTCCCCGGCGCCACGCGGGAGCTCAGGCGGCTCCCCGCCCACGCCCGAGTCAACCATTCTTCATGTGTTTGTCTCCAGGCTCGGCTGTGAGCACCTGGAAGACGTCGTTCCTCCCCAGGGGTGAGAGCTGCAGCCCTGGACGCTCTTCCCGGCCCGAGCTGTGTCTTTATCTCAGCGACCCCGGCTCAGGGCAGGGCACCTGGTAGCCTTTCTGAGACTTCCTGAGAAGTGACGGAAAGACATTCAACAAAAAAGCTGCAGTAACTGTAATTTTGTCTTTCTCTTGTGTTCAGAAGGCTCTCGAAGCACCTCAAGGCCAGCAATTTAAATCAATCAACACACGTAATAACCTGGCCTCGATCGCACTGCCTCTGTTCCCGCTCTGCTGCCGCCCTGGGAGCAGAGACCGCCCACTCCGTCATATTGGGGATGGGGACACCGAGGACCGGAAGAAGAAAGGAACGCGGACGAAGTCACCCACACTTAACTTCCCTCTCCATGGCCCTGTTCATCAAATGGATAGAATGTTCTCGATGTTTCTGTTGATGTACATGGTTTTCATCCCACCCCCACCACCGTGTGCCAAGGTTCCTGAGACCCCTGCCCCACTGGCCTTCCTGCTTCTCATCTCAGATGCTTCTCATCTCTTCTCTTTCTTTTTTCTTTGAGTCAGAGTCTCGATTTGTTGCCCAGGCTGAGTGAGTGCCGTGGCATCAGCCTAGCTCACAGCAACCTCAAACTCCTGGGCTCAAGTGATCCTCCTGCCTCAGCCTCCCGAGTAGCTGGGACTACAGGCATGCGCCACCATGCCCGGCTAACTTTTTCTATATATATTATTTGGCCAATTAATTTCTTTCTATTTATAGTAGAGACGGGGGTCTCGCTCTTGCTCAGGCTGGTTTCGAACTCCTGACCTCGAGCAATCCGCCCGCCTCGGCCTCCCAGAGTGCTAGGATTACAGGCGTGAGCCACCGCGACTGGCCTCGCTTCCCTCTTGAGTTGCATAGCTTCCCGGAGAGGCAGATTCTCCCCAAACGGGGTTTCTTTGTCTTATTCCACTTATTTTTATTTAAAACAATTTTTGCCATCTGACTTTGCAATGATATTCCACTTCTTAACATTATTGTTATAATTTTATCTTTTGGGGTTATTGTGTAGGTTTTATATATAGTCGTGTGCCTCACTGCATTTGAGTCAACGGACTACACGTACAACGGTGATCCTCTGAGGTTATGATAGTGTATTTTCACGGTACCTGTTCTGTGTTTAGACGAACAAATGCTTACCATTGTGTGACCATGGCCTGCAGTACTCAGTGCAGTCACACGCTGCGCAGGTTCGTGCCTAGGAGCAATAGCCTAGACGTGCAGTAGGCCAGACCGTCTGGGTGTGTGTAGCTACACTCTGGGGTGGTCACGCGATGGTGAAATCACCTAATGACACATTTCTCAGAATGTATCCCTGTTGTTAAGCAACATATGATTGTACACAGAAGTGTACACAGTAGTATTTATATATAATTATCTTATGATTTTATTTTTTATTTATTTTATTATTATTATTATTTTGAGACAGAGTCTCACTCTGTTGTCCAGGCCAGAGTGCCATGGCTCCAGCCTAGCTCACAGCAACCTCAAACTCCTGGGCTCAAGTGATCCTTCTGCCTCAGCCTCCCGAGTAGCTGAGACTACAGGCATGCGCCACCACACCTGGCTAATTTTCTACTTTTAGTAGAGACGGGGTCTTGCCCTTGCTCAGGCTGGTCTCCAACTCCTGAGCTCAAACAATCTGCCCGCCTCGGCCTCCCAGAGTGCTAGGATTACAGGTGTGAGCCACTGCACCTGGCTTGATTTTATGAATAGTTCAATGATTGATACTAACAGTCACAGAATAGAGGCTAGTTAGTAAACATTCATGCATATACTCTCTTAGCCTGATTATTTTAGAAGGAGGACAAGCATAGCAGTGAAGAAAGAGAAATAGTAAAAGGAGGAGGGATTGACAAGGTGGAAAAGAGAGGTAGGCTGAGCAGGGAAAGAAAGAAAACAAGGCACTGAGAGGGAGAGAGCGGGAGAGGGAACAGGGACACAGGGAGGCAGATGGGAGGTGAGTCAGGAGGCCACACTCTGGGAGGCTTCGCTGGCTATTCTGGAATATTTGCAAACCAGTCACCTGTGGCTCTTGGCTCCCCGCTGCGAGGTCAGATGGTCCTTTGGGTGTGTCTTTGAAGGAGGGATATGGGTTCACGGGATGGAGAAGGGGAAGGAAGCTCTGGCCCGAGGCAGTGCAGCTGTGTGGGTGAATGGCAAATGGTGGTTTTTTGTGCAGCAGCCTAAGACGTGTATCTCAGGTACGGTGCCTAACAAGGTCATGCTCTCCACCATTCTGCGATGTAAGTATTATCTATCCTTCCCTTTTCCAGATGAGAAGACTGAGACTCAGAGAGGCCAGCTCATATGGCCAAGGTCACACAGTGAGAGAGCAGTGACGGTGGTGGCAGTTCAGGAAAGGGTGTGACGTGCAGCGTGTGCAAGCTGGCTCAGAGCAGGTAGGGGCACCTGTGTGGGTGCTGCACAGCCTGGCGAGGGAGGAGAGGAGGCTCCGGGGTGGACGGGTCCCAGCCCCTGTCCTGTCTGTGAGCACCTGCAGCCCCCTCCTTCTAGAGAGGAAGGGGCCATGGCTCTCAGGGAGAAAGGCTGTGAACTCTAGGTGGCTGGGCACAGATGTTCCCGACAAGCATTCTCGCTCCCCACCCTGTTCCCATACTAAGTCTGGGACATCCTTTTCTCAAAGGAGACTAATTGATAATCCAGGGTGATAAAATGTTATCACTGTAATTCCATTGAAATGCAACAGCAATGCCCTATAAATGTTCTATAAATCACCCGGACCTTAAAGAGCAGAGTGAAATGAGCATCATGTCATAAACCGCAAAGCACATTAATCACATGACTACAAACCGTAAATATGACAAGTACATCCATCAGTCCTGCACCTTTCTTTCTGATCTGCAAATGCACGCATTAGCAACTTAATGGATTTAGAAGGCATTTTCTCCTATAGACTCAGAAGCAGAGAGTATTTTATTATTAGCCTCATGGGCCCAAAAGGAAGGAAAAGGGAGTCGTCTTTCACCGTGGTGCTCAGAGGCATTGCAGGGCGTGTCCAGGGCGGGCCAAGGCACTGACTCTGCCCGACTCTGGAGAGGTCAGACATCCCAGAGCCTGGCGTCAGGCATTGCGGAGCCTTTGGGGGCTATGCCCTGCTCTGTTGTCTGCCCCCCTCACTCCCCCATAGCTGCAGCTCCTTGACCTAAAGGCTCAGGTCTGCTCTAGGCTTCTGGGCCAGTCTTTCCCTCGGATTAGAGGGATTTGTATAGCACGAGTTTGTAACACCAAAACCAGGTCCTCATTCCATTCCTGCTCTTAGAGCTACTGTGATCTGTGTCTTAACCATGGTTTCTGTCTTTTCTCTGAGACGGCGTTCCCACCTACTCCCTGAGTTCTGTTCGTTCACACGTTCATCATCCATCCATCCATTCATTGACTCACTTATTTATTCTACATTTGCCAGCGCTCCTTATGTGTGAGCCTCCCTGTCTCTGCCTGGCTCTGGGAAACCAAAGTCCTGGCTCCCTGGGGCTCATGGTTGAGGGGGAGGTACACCCCAAGTGTGGAAATGCAGACACAGAGAGGTCCAGAGATGGCAAGAGCCTCAGTCTTCCTGGTCAGGGGAGTCCTTCCTGATCACTGCCACCCTGACCTCAGGCTGGGTCTTGCTGGTTTTATGAAGTTCAGCCCTTGGCTGGGCCATCCCACCTGCAGACCTTCCTGAGGGTTGCAGGATGGGCTCAGCCCACAGGCCTGGGGCTGGGTGTCCTCTTGCCATCACCTGACGGTGAGAGATGGTGTCTTGGGTGGACAGGACCGGAGTTTTTGCCACCACACAGGTCTGACCTTGGATGCAAGCTGTGTGACTGTAGGCATGTGAATTCACTTCTCTAAGCCTCAGTTTCCTTCCCTGGGCATGTGGGTGGTCCCTGTCTCAGAGCTGTTTCTACTCGTAACGGCACGTAGTAGGTCTTCCTTGGTGCCGGTGCTAAGTACGCGGCTTGATGCAGCTCATTTTATTCTCACAGCGGCCATGGTGGGGGTGGGGGTAGGGTGGGGGGCTCAGGCAAGCTTGGACTTGGGTGGGGCAGGGGCTGCTCTTGAGAAGTCTCAAACCTCTTGGACAGGGCTCTCAGTCGGGGCGATTCTGCTGCCTAGGGAGTGTGTGGCAATGTCTGGAGGCATTTTCGTCGTTAAGATTGGGTTACCTAGTGGGTAGGGGCCAGGAATGCAAACATCCTACAGTGTACAGCACACCTCTCCCGGCCTGCTAAAGAGTTATTCGACCTCACGTGTCAGCAGCGCTGCTGCTGAGAAACCTGCTGTAGGAGGAGCAGGCTGGCGGTAAGAGGAGGGATCACAGCTGCCATCCGGCCACGGTGCGGAGTGCCGGTCAACCAGGCAGGACCCGGGCCCTTTCTAGAGTGAGGATCTCTCTCCGAAAGCAGGTCCTGCGATGTCTTCATTCCGTCTTCTGGAGTAGCTCCCTTTCCTGCGGTTCCATCCCTTTCCCACTGCCCCTATCTGCCCACTCCATCCCTCTCCAGTCACCGGCACCTGCTTTATCCAGAAGGACAAGACCTGCTCTCTGAATTCCGGAAGCACATGGGCTAGGGAGAGAATGGCACAGAATCAGATACGACGAGCTGAGCAGGGAAGTATCAGCAGCCAGCTCCCCTATGGGAGGAGGGTCCCCACTTGGGAAAGGGGCTTGGCAGGCCAGCAGAGCAGGAGGTCGGGGTGATGCCTTCTCTTGCCTCCGAGATGCAGAACCAGGAGCCCAGGGCTGAGCCCCCACATCCTGAAGTGGGGGTGCCGCTGGGGGTCCTCATGCTGGGCTCCGTACCATTAATACAATTGTCTGATGAGATGGGTCTCCCCTCAGGGTCTCTGGGACACCCGCAGCTTGCAAGCTCCTGGGGGATTCTGATGAGCAGCCGGTTGAGAGGCACAGGTTTTTCCTGGCCAGTCTCGGACACAGACCCCAGGTGTCCTCTGCATCCCACAGGTAAGTGCCATTCACTTAATAGGCCCAGGGGTCTGTTGTGCTTAAGGTGGGCCTGAATGTTGGCAGGTGTAAGATATCTGAGGAGAGGAGCAGCCGCCCTGGTTGAGATAAGGAGGCACTCACTGATGTCCCTGCTGAGCAGGAGGCAAGGAGGCAGAATGGAGGATGGAGAGAGGGGAGCCAGAACATGAGGGAAGCTGGGACCAGGTGGGGACAAGAAGCGGTGGGCTTCCCTTGGGTGGGGGGCCTGTTGCTCTGTAGGGTGTTTGCCTTGCTGCAGTGGGAACCCCTCTACCCCTCAGATCCCCTGCCAGGCTTCAGTGACATGTTTCTGTGTGTGATTGTGTGATTGTGTGTGTGAGTATGTGATTGTGTAAATTGAAGAAGGGGCCAAATCGCACGTTCCGGTCAGTGCTGGGCAGAGCAGGGCACCCAGAGAGAAGCAGGAGCTCCACGGGCAGCGGAGGCCGTGGGTGCACTAGCTCAGGCACAGAGCCCTCTTGGCTGAGGGTCCTTGGGCTTCCATGGGGCTATCTCGCCAGCTTTCTCTTGCCAGGACACTCGCCCCGGTCTCCGGAGCAGAGACAGTGAAAGCCGATTTCTTGTTCACGTACTGTGTCTGCGGATGCTCCTGTTCAGGGGATTCTCCTCCCAGTGCTAACTTGGGGTTCTGGTTCTTTCCATCTGGAGCCCACACGCAGCCTCCGAGAGGACAGCGGCAGAGGAAGAGCCCGGAGAAGCCCCTCAGTGACACCTCGCGTCTCTCAGCTTCCCTTGGTGAGGGTGAGGCACAGGGCTCCACCAGGACACCGAGGGCTGGGGAGTGAGCTGCGCTGTGAACTGGGGAAGAGGAAGTAGGTTTGGTGAGCATCTGACTAGCCTCTGACGCACACCCATTGTCCTCTGTGTTCCACAGGTAGGCGTCATTCGCTAGGAGAGGTGTGCACAGGTACGGTGGGGACACACGGGAGATAAGGGTTAGCTTAGCCTGGGCTGGTCTGGGAAGGCTTCCTGGAGGAGGTGATGAATGTGACAAGCAGCAAAAGCTGGAGACAAGGACGAAAAGGACAAGCAATGTCAGGTGTGCTCCAGCCTTCCTTGCCTTCAGAAAGCATCCTTCACGTGTGCCATGGACTGAACGTTCGTGACCCCCAAATCCAAACGTTGGAGCCTCAATCCCCAGTGTGATGGTACTGGTGGGTCCTTTTGAAGGTGAGTAGATCATAAGGGGCCCTTGGGAATGGGTCAGTGCCCTCGCAAGGGCACGAAGAGACCAGGGACAATGGGACAACGACCGCGTGCAAACCAGGAAGAATCCCGCCGTGCTGCCACCCTGATCTCATACTTCAGCTTCCAGAACTGTGGGAAACAAACGCTTGTTGTGTCAACAGAAAAAGGCCAAACTCTGTAAAATAATTTTAAAGAGATTTATTCTGAGCCAAATTTGAGGATCATGACCTGGAGCCACTGCCAAGAGGCCTTGAGCTAGTGGACTCGCTGTGGCTGGGTTACACTTTAGCTTTTACACATTTCAGGGGGACAGGGGTTACAGGTAAAGTCATAAATCAATATGTGGGAGGCACACATTGGTTTGGCCCAAAAAGGTAGGACATCTCAAAGGGGGGGGCTTTTACAGGTTATAGGAGGGTTTAAAGATTCTTTGGATTGTAATTGGTTAAAGACAAGAAGCTTTGTCTAAAGGCTTGGAATGTTTTAGCATAAGGAAGCCACCTGACATAGTTTTGTTGTGTAAATTGAGGACCTGCAGGTTTTTCTTGCATACTCTTAGGCCTGTTAATGGGTTGCAAAGGAAGTCCCCAAGAAGGGAGGGGGGCATGATGAGGCAGGTCTGACCTCCCTCCTCCTGGCAGACAATTTAATTTTAGGATATTCCTTTGGCCACGAGGGGTCCATTCGGTCAGCCGGTGGGGGTTGAGCCTTAACTTTTACTTTAGTTCACAGTTGGTTAAGCACCGGCTCTGTGGTATTCTGTTACAGCAGCCTGAGCTGACGGAGTCAGTCTCTTTCCCAGCCTGTCCTTGCAAGGGAAGGGCCGGAGTGGACAGGGGTGGCCCTGAGCAGGGAGAGGAAGGCACCGGAGAGTGGGGTTTTGAGGATATGGAGGCAGGAAAACAAACTTCTTCCCACCAACACCAACGGTACTGAGGCTGGCTTGGGGGGAGGCTGTCGCAGCTTTCTGGGCTTCAGTCCCAGCCTCCTGCTTTTCAGGAATGCCCCATTGAGAGGGAGTGCAGCCTGGAGGCCCAGGGGCAGGTGTGGGCTCAGCTGTTGCCAGCCCAAGTCCCCGAGGGCTCAGCCTCCAGCCACAGCACAGTCCCACTGGCTTCCCGTCCCCAGACCTGGAAGCCCTTTGCAACTCCAGAAAGTACCAGTGCATCAGGGCCGCAGAGGAGAGACATCTCCATTCTCTGCTGAGAATCAGATGCTCCGTCCTGTTATCAACAGCGTGGAGCTCAAACTCCTTAACCCAACTTTTGAGACTCTTCCCAAGCCGGTCATTTCAGCCCAGCTTTAGTTGCCAACGCGTTAGCTCCGCCCCAGCTCCAGCTGCCCTGGGCTCTTTGCTTTCCCCACGTGGGCCGAGACACTGCCTGCATTTTTGCTCATGTGGCCCCCACTCTGTAAGGCCCTTCTCCCAGACCAGCGGCTGTGCATTCTTCCAAGCCCAGCCCAAAGGTCCCCTTCTCCACGGACCCATGGCCAGGTCCCCGAGGCACACTGGTCTTGCCCTCCCGCCAGCCTCGCAAAGCCCTTTGTCACTTTTTGATCGCTGGTGTGTTTCTTCCACTGGCCTGTGAGCTCTGAGAGTGAACGCCAGGTCCTCCACAAGGCAGCGAGGCACCAATTGCAGGTGACAGATAGATCTTACCTTGTGGTCGGGCAGGTCTCCTTGTCCTTCCCTCCACGCACATTTCACACTCGCATCTCCAGGCCTTTGCACAATGTGTCCGCTTCCCTTCGCTGCTGTAACAAATGACCACAAAGTCAGTGGCTTGAGGCAAGGCAAATGTATTGTTACATGACTGTAAGTTAGAATTCTGAAACATGTCTCCCTGAGCTAAAAGTCAAAGCGTTGCCAGGACTGTCTTCCTTTTCCGGGGCTCTAGGGCAGGATCGGTTTGCTTCCTTTCTCCGGCTTCTGGAGGTGGCCACCTTCCGTGGCCCTTCCTCCAACTTCAAGGCCATCAATATTGCCTCGCTCTGACCATTCTTGTGTAGTCACATCTCTTTCTCTCTGACCACAGCCAGGACAGAGTCTTCGATTTTAGGGACCCGGGTGATTAGATTGGGCCGACCCGGATAGTCCAGTCTACTTGCTCCATCTCAAGGCCCTTAACCTTAATCACATCTGCAAAGTCCCTTTTGCCATGTGAAGCAAGATATTCCCGGATTCGGGGATTAGGACACAGACAGCTTTGGTGGGTGCAGGGGCATTGCTCTACCCCCTACGCTCAGGCAGGTCCCTCTCCCTGAAATTTCCTGCCTTCTCTTTGTCTATGTGGCTAACCATACAGCTTTCAAGATCCATTCGAATATCTTTCTGCCCTCCTCACCAAGAAACTTTCTCATCACTCTGTGGGTAGTTAGTCCCCCCTACCTTGTGTCTGTGTTGGGCCACCTGTATTCTACTGTCATTATTACCAGATACATTTTTTTCTCCCACCTGATCACAAAGTCTTTAGGGTCAGGGTCCCTGACATGTCTCTATATTCTTTATTTATTTATATTTTTATTTTTTTTATTTTTTTTGAGACAGAGTCTCGCTTTGTCACCCAGGCTAGAGTGAGTGCCGTGGCATCAGCCTAGCTCACAGCAACCTCAAACTCCTGGGCTCAAGGGATCCTCCTGTCTCAGCTTCCCGAGTAGCTGGGACTACAGGCGTGCACCACCATGCCTGGCTAATTTTATATATAAATATATATATATTAGTTGGCTAATTAATTTCTT
Source organism: Mirza zaza (assembly GCA_008750895.1). Taxonomy (NCBI): domain Eukaryota; kingdom Metazoa; phylum Chordata; class Mammalia; order Primates; family Cheirogaleidae; genus Mirza; species Mirza zaza. The sequence continues at coordinate 12,847 of VSMD01113689.1, forward strand.
TCTATTTATAGTAGAGACGGGGTCTCGCTCTTGCTCAGGCTGGTTTTGAACTCCTGACCTTGAGCAATCTGCCCACCTCGGCCTCCCAGAATACTAGGATTACAGGCGTGAGTCACTGCACCCGGCCAGTTGTCTCTATATCCTTAAAAGCTGCCATTATGTTGGACACAAAAGAGCTCTGTGTTTGTGGAATGAATGACTGATAACATTTTTTTTTCTTTTTGTGGTGTTCTATTCAGAAAGTGGAATTCAAAGCTTATATCGTATAATTTAAAAGGCAATCTGATCTCAGCCTAGTTGTTTGTGTAGGATCCCAAGTTTTATCTGAAAGCCTCTTATATATTAACTTTTTGTTTCTTGATTATAACTCATTGTTAGCATTTTTTTAAATAAAGGAAGGGTTTATTATTCCAGTAAGACTGGAAGATACTTAAGATTTGCTCTTCAATTTGTTGAGCCAGTGACTGTCATGTATCTGCATTATATTCATAGGCTCATGGAAAATTTATTTTCATTACTTCTCAAACTCCAAATAATAAACAGGAAAAAAATGTCACATATCATCTTATCACACAGAAGTGTGTCCCAATTTACACTCTGGTGTATTTAATCTAAGATCGTGTGTTTTTTTTTTTTTTTGGTTCATGTGCTATGTATAAGTATACATGTTTGTTTAATGAGACACTAACATATGTATAGATTGCTTTTTCAGCTTTACATTTTTGCATGCAGATGAGTGAAACTTCACTGCTGACGGCCACAGCCGGAGTGCGAAGGCGACCTCCAGTGAGAAGCTGGAGACACGAGACTCACCTGACACGTGGGAATAACACAAGGTTCACAGTAAAGGCACACTAGGAAAGAGCAAGAAGAAAGAAAACAGTGGGAATCACAATATTAATCTTACGGGAAAATGGCAGGGATCAGGCACGAGGCAGAATTCGTCAGGACGGTGGCAGTGATTAGAGGATACCCAGACACTGCAGCTCCCTCAGTGTGCTCCCAGTGCTTCTCTCCTCCTCTGCAGACATTTCCATGGCCTCTCCATCTGCACCCACCCCATCCCTGACCTGTCTACTGGGCACGTCCCATTGGAAATTAGGGGCAAGGATTTGCCAAGAAACCCGTTTTCCGGGGTGGGGGGGCTCCTTCTCTGTGTGTTGGGGGTTTCTGTGACTCCAGGACTCCCTGGAGTGGCCAGGATTTGTCTGCTCTTTGCCAGTTCCCAGTTCTGCTCTTTCAGTTCCCAGGCCCTCTTTGGTCTTAGGACTGCTGCTTTTGGGATGGGGAGGGGAGAGAAATGCAGGGAGGGCTGCAGGAATCCATGCCTACCCCAAGCCGGTCAGAGCTGCAGTCACTGCTGGGCAGGGGAGTGCCACCAGAGGGTCCCTGGGGAACACAGGTCCCACCTGCTTTTCCTGAGGGAACCTTCAGGCTTGCCCCAAAGCCGCCTTCCTGCCTGGCCTGAGCCTTGTGTGGTTAACTGCCGCTAACACCAAAGGGACCTCAGAGGGCGTGAGGAAATGACAACCGAGTCCAGGTGACAGATTTTACCTGCTTACCTGGACCTATCCTTGGGGCTCAGAGGAGAGTCAGCTCAACTCCCTCCTCTGTTCCACTGGGGTCCCAGCAGGGAACAGGAGGCTCATTAAAACAGGGTTACAGGGGAGAGTTTACTCACCGGACTATTTACAAGGCGTAGACGGAGCCAAGGACACCTGCACGGGATGGTGGAGGTTCCTGGGCCTGGAAACATCTGGAGTCGCCACCCGCCCTGGCCTGAAGTTATGGGGTGGGAGGTGGAGAAAGTCGTTGCTGTAGGAGAGACTCCCCCATAGGAGCGGGGGCCTTGGGTCATCAACCATGGCCCAGCAGGGAGGGAGCAAATGCATGCTCTTTCCTCTCTCTTCCTGTCCTCCAGCAGGAGGGCACTGGCCACTGCTCACTGGCCAAACAGACAGGGAGCCAGGGGGCAAGGGAGCTGGCCACACAGCCCCAGGGGCCTCCTGCACAGCGCAGAGCAGAGAGGGGCAAAAAGAGTGAGCACCTACCGCGTTTCCCGGAAAATAAGACCTACCCATAAAATAAGCCCTAGCAGGATTTCTAAGCATTTGCGCAATAGAAGCCCCACCCTGAAAATAAGCCCTGGTGATGGGCGTGGCTACAACCTGCACAACCCATGCATTTCATCGCGGAGCGGTAAAGAAGCGAGCAGCCCTTCTCCTCTGCCCCATGAGAACTCTATTGCTCGACATGAGAGACTGGGGCCCATGGTTCTAAAGGAAATAGAGTTGCAAGAAATTCGGGATGGGCCGGGCGCGGTGGCTCACGCCTGTAATCCTAGCTCTCTGGGAGGCCGAGGTGGGTGGATCGTTTGAGCTCAGGAGTTCGAGACCAGCCTGAGCAAGAGCGAGACACCATCTCTACTATAAATAGAAAGAAATTAATTGGCCAACTAATATATATAGAAAAAAAAAATTAGCCGGGCATGGTGGCACATGCCTGTAGTCCCAGCTACTTGGGAGGCTGAGGCAGCAGGATTGCTTGAGCCCAGGAGTTTGAGGTTGCTGTGAGCTAGGCTGACGCCACGGCACTCACTCTAGCCTGGGCAACAAAGTGAGACTCTGTCTCAAAAAAAAAAAAAAGAAAAAAAAAGAAATTCGGGATGGAATTCGGGGTTTGGAGAGTGATGATGATGTTCCAGAAGACGACGACTTAACTATATTTGAATAGATGTAGATTGTTGTACCATACTTAAAAAAAAATAACACATCCCCTGAAAATAAGCCCCAGGGTGTCTTCTTGAGGAAAAATAAATATAAGACCCTGTCTTATTTTTGGGGAAACACGGCACCACCTCTGGGTCCAGGTCACACGCCTGTAAGCACAGCAGCGTCCCCACCTCAAGGGCGAGCGCAGGGGCAGCTCTAACTGGTTCCTCTGAGCTGAGCTGGTGTACGTGGAAATCAGCCTGAGCCAGTGGAGTCAGACTCCGGGGCTGAATTCCTGTCCCTTGCTGGCGGTGTGACCTGGAGCGATTTGCTGTAGGTGATCTCTCAAGTTCCCTGTTGGCACAGTGGGGACAGTGACAACCACAGCCAAGGCTGTGAAGATTAAATATGATGACGGTTTACTCTGTTTTAAGCTCTGTTCCTAATGGGTTTTAAAATATCTCCTTTAACTCCTGACATCCCTGTGCCATATTGTCATCAAGATCCTTATTTTACAGATGAGGATGCTCAAGGAGGTCAAATGACTCTCCCAAGGCCTCCTCCCCGAGTGGCAGGACTACGGCCTTCATTGCCTGAGATTGTGAGAGCTGAGTAAATCGCAGTTAATATTCTAATACTTCATTAGATGACTACGAATTAATATGAATTAATGACTACTGAGTACCTACTATGTTCCAGCCACACTGTATGAGGTACTTTCCTTGGAGTCACCTTAGCAATTGGGATTGTCATCCTTACAGATGGGGAAACTGAGGCCCAGAGAAGTTTAGTGACGTATCTAAATACTACTCTGGAAGTAAGTTTAATTTTCGAAAATGCCTTCATTAATTTTGGGAAAAACAAATCCTGCATTGCCATCCAGTTTGCTCACAAGATTATTAGGTCTGACATATTTAAAGGTGGGGAAAAATTGGAAATTCTACAGGAAAAAAAATGGAAAAAAAAGACCCCTTGGAATAAAATAAAATACCCTTCTATTTTTTACCTTTTTTTTTTTTTTTCTGGAATGTTATATCTCTGACAAGGAGTTAAAGCTTCAGGGCTGCTGATGACAAGGACGCTGGTGAAGCCAGACAGGGCCAGATGGAACAGGCAAAGTGTCCTGTCTGTCCTTTTAATAACTCCTTGGCCAGGGCGACCTGTCACCACCATGAGCAAAGGGGAGGGAGAAAAATGAGCCACTTCGCTTCTAAATGGCTCTGTAACTCCAGGGTGTTATCGAGCAGAGACAAAGAGCACCCCGTAATTCTTGGGAAGGGAACCAGGACCCCTGGGAAGCAGGGGCAGACTCCATCCAGTCTCTCCGTCCTTCTGCCTCCTTGCGACCGTGCTCTGTAAATATACAGGGAGATCGATCTCCCGGTGCCATCGATTACCCGTGCTGTTATTGATTGCATTCTCAGATGAGTGGAGACTTTTCGACCAGAGCTAAGCTCTATGTATCTTTCTTGGAAGTCTTTGCAGTGCTAAGGGTTTGGCTGAGTGAGGAAGCGGCGTCTCTGTTCTCTTCTCCGAGTGTTGCCCACCAGCTGTGTCTTGGGTGTGGGGACATGAAGGGTTTTCCCTGGGCCCTTCAGTTTTCCAGAAGGTGTCAAGTTTGGGAGTTTTCCCAAGGGAGAGAAGGAAATAGCTTCAGCTGACAGTGCCTATATATGTGCTCTATGTGCATCAAATCAACCCCACTTATACTTCCTCCAATTATGAATGCAGAGGAGGGCAGGACTGCCCTTTGCAGAGCTTCTCAAACTTTAAAATGCACAGGTGTCACCTGGCATCTTGTGAAAACGCAGCCCCTGATTCAGGAAGTCTGGGTTGGGTCTTGGGACTGTGCCTTGCTAACAAGCTCCCGGGCGATGCCAGTGCTGATGGTGCTGGCCCCAGGGCCACCGGTGGGTCAGCCCTGCACCCTCTTGGGCTGTGCATTTGAGCCTTTGCTCTTCTTCAAGGCTGCCTTTAATCCCCTTACTCATCAATCATTTATTAACCTCTGCTGTGTGCCAGGCCCCGTGCTGGGCTCTGGGGATAGAATATGTAGGGAACACAGTGTCTGCCTAACTCAGATTACTTGCAGCTGGCCTGGAGACACACCTGTTCAACAAGCACTGCTAATGCAACATGACTAGTGTCCCGGGAGAGGATGGGACCCTTACTAAGGAAGGGGTGATTAATTCTGCTGGTGACACCCGGTGTAGGGGTGGGGACCCCGTGGCCTTCCAGATCCCCAAGTGCGGCTCCTCAACTGAATCCAAACTTCACAGGAGTCCCTTTATTAAAAGGATTTGTTCTGTAAACTTTGGGATTAGTCCAAAGGTCGCACTCGAGGACCCAGAAGGGCACATGTGGCCCCAAGGCTCCAGGTCCCCCACCCGGGTGACGGGTGCTGGCTGCAAATGCCCTGACCTCAGGCGTGGCTCGGTGGAGGTGGCGTGCTGCTGTGACTATAACCACAGACGGGGGGCTCTCGCCCCACTCCGAGGGCCTTGCCTGCCTTATCTCTACACCCCCGGCCCTGGCAAACAATGCCTAGAAAATACTTCCTTAAACGCAAATGAAGTTGATTCATTTCACTTTTGGCAGAGGTGTCCACACTTTAGTGTGCATGAGAATCCCGTGGGGGGCTGTTAAAACAGATTCATGAGCTTCACCCCCAGAACTTCTGATCCAGGTCTGGGCTGGGGCCTAGAATTTGCATTTCTGACGAGTCCCAGGAAATGCTGCGGCTACAGATCCAGGAACCACTCTTTGAGAGCCGCCAATCCACACACGACATCACTGTGTTAAAGTGAGTAATTAATTCCTCTTGGGACAGGGGAGTGGGTGGGTGCATAGAAGGCAACGTGGATTAATGTCGCAGCAGCATGGCCTTGAAAGGTGGGTAGACCAGATTCAATCAAGTTCTGCCACTGGTGTGACCCTGACAAAGTACTGACTTCGTTTTCCCCATCTGTAAAATGGACACACACTTGTCAAGTGTTGTAATAGGATTTTCCTTTTCCTCCATAGAGAGACTTTGAATCAGGTGTTCCCTAATACTGGTCTTAGGACTCTTTAGTAAAGTTTCAGGTGAGCAAGAAATAAAAAAGAAATGATTACCTAATAACTCAGAAGTTCGGGTGTTGGGAGGAAGGTGTGCCTGGAGCCAGGAACCCAGAAGACGCCCTCAGAACTCTGTCTTTTCCTGTCATTTGGTTCAGCTTTCTTCTATTCTGGGCTCATTCCTTAGGCAGGTTTCTCCTTGTAGCAGGGAGGATGACCCAGGTAGCTCTCAAATTATATTTTTCTCATAGTTATGGATCCCAGAGAAAAGAGATGTCCCATTCCCAGTGTTTCTAGCAAAAGTCCCAGAGATTCCTTTGATTGGCTTGGTCTGGGTCATGTGCCCATTCCTGAACCAATCATTGAGCCTGGGGGATGGAGAGCTCTGATTGGCTAAACTTTGGTCATGTGGTCGTTCCCTGTAAAGGGTGTGTGGCATCCCTGAGGCCAGCGTGGACACAGTTTCCCCTGGACAGCTGCTCTGTTGCCAGGAAAAGGGGGCAGGAAAATATTGTGGTGGGCGCTTTAAAACTGCCTCGCATTCAAAGTCTTCCATAATTTAGAATCTCTACCGTTTTAGAATTCCTCTCAGCCCTCCTGGCTTAATGAGGTTTTTAAAGGACTGATAAGGACTCAGAGTGCCTCCCCTTAGGACGGCGGTGAGCACTCATGTGGTGCTTACGAAGGACTAGGCAATATTCTGCATGTCTTTCATATCAGTTCACATATTCTTTCTAAGAACCTTATGACGTAGGTACTATTCTTTTTTTTTTTACTGATGGGGAAACTGAGGCACAGAGAGGTTAAGTCACTCACCCAGGGCCACAGAGCCAGCGAGTGACAGGGACAGCTGCACACTCAGGCAGTCAGTCTCTGTGCGCCTCGACTCTAGAGGGTCCACCTTGAAATCTTACTACTGGAAAACGCCTTAGAGAGGATCCCAACCAGCTCCCCTCCCCTACCTTTTTTCCCCCCAAAATTGAGGATTCATTTACCTGTGGTCATGCAACCCTGTGGTGGCACAGCCAGGATTGGAACGTCCCGTGCTCTTTCTGCCATACCGTCCCTCCACTGCCTGCTGCTGGGCTTTCTGGGAAGTCACTGTTCTTCAGAGTGGGCAGGGACCAGCTGTTACGGCTCTCGGGGACCACAGGCAGCTGGGCCGTGGGCTGGGAGCTCCTCATCTGTGTGTCCCCACTGCCTGGCCTGTGTCCGGCACCGCGTGGGCACACTCTTCCTATGTGCAATTTTTTGGTGATCCTGGAAAGCTTTTTCTCACGTGTTACCCAGTCTGACTCTTTATTTCTTTGGTTTGGATCAAGGGGAGACCGGACACACTGGGGCCGCTGACGCCATACAGCGTCGTGGATGAGCCCTCGCAGGTTGGCTGCTGGTCAGCACGGCCCAGAAACAGCATCCTCCCCGCCCCTCGAAGTGGGGCCCTAGGTCTCCTGGGAGCTCCTTAGAAATCTCAGGCCCCGTCCCCGACCAGGTCTCACAGTCACAAGCGAGAAGCCTTATTGTCAACCCGACTCTCCACCCTTCCTGGAGACTGGGGAGAAAGTGGCCACTAGGTGGGGGTGTTGTCCGGGTCCAGGCCCACACGGCTCGGACCAGTGGGAGTCCCCAGCAGAGAAGAGGCTCGGCTGGCCGCTAGCCAGGCTTTGAGCTGCAAAGGGCACACGAGTTTTGGACTTCAAACAGCGTCCCTGCCATCCACACCGCATATTCCCCTACTCCCAGTGGCTCTGGGATGTTTCAAAAAATTCAGACTAACCCTAAGGATGAAGATGTCCCCAATAGAGAAGGTTCAAAGAAGGTGCCTCAGGCCCTGTGGCCATCTTCAAAGGGGGTTAACTCTACCTTGCGATTGAGGAGGTGGGGGGTCCAGGTGCCTCAGTCGGGAAGTGACTGACCTGGGGCCCTCTTTGAGGACCTTCGGCTTCAAAGCCTGTGCCTGTCCTGCCCCACCACCCTGGCGCCAGTAATGCCCTACGCACGGAGCACTTGGGCAGAACGAGTATCAGTGTGCACTGGGACTGCTTTAAATAGCGTGGGCACAGAGGTCACTAGACTGTAAAGCTCTGGGCTCGTGTTCAGAAAACTTGCCACTGGGCAGCGAGTCTCTGGCTCTGCCACTAACTGGCTGTGTGTCTTTGGGCAAGTTATCTTAACCTCTCTGAGCACTTGGCATGGGGAAGACAGTATTGTCTCTCGTGTTTGCTATAAGGATCAAAATCAAATGACATCGTAAAGCAAAGGTACCTTCTAAGCTGCAGAGCGCTGTACAAAATGAGGTGTGATTGGGGATTTGGGGCATTAAGAGCTGATAAAAGCTAATTTTTTGGAGCAGGAGAGGTAGCCGTTGAGACCGATGTCAGCTGGGCTGCAGAGGTCTCCTCTCTGTTCTCCCAGCTCGCGTTCCCACCCCGCAAGTCGTTCTCTACTCAGCAGCCAGAGTGATATTTTAAAATAAAATATCAATGTATGACCCCTCCACTCCTTAAAACTCTTCAATGGTTTCCCTTTTCCCTTAAAATAAAATTCAGTTCCTCGTGCATGCATTCCACTCCTTGTTGTTCTCTGTCCCCTGTTCCCACCGCAGGATCTTGGCATTTGCTGTTCCTGAGTCTGCTTTGGGCGCGGCCAGCTTTCTTTACACTGGGACCTCCATTTAAATGTCACCTCCCGGGAGAGCCTGTCTCGGGCCACACAGTCTAAAGTGGTCACCTGGCCAGCCCCTCTCTCAGCACAACACCTCATTTAAATTCTCTGCACAGGGCCGGGCGCGGTGGCTCACGCCTGTAATCCTAGCTCTCTGGGAGGCCGAGGTGGGCGGATCGTTTGAGCTCAGGAGTTCGAGACCAGCCTGAGCAAGAGCGAGACCCCATCTCTACTATAAATAGAAAGAAATTAATTGGCCAACTAATATATATAGAAAAAATTAGCCGGGCATGGTGGCACATGCCTGTAGTCCCAGCTACTCGGGAGGCTGAGGCAGCAGGATTGCTTGAGCCCAGGAGTTTGAGGTTGCTGTGAGCTAGGCTGATGCCACGGCACTCACTCTAGCCTGGGCAATAAAGTGAGACTCTGTCTCAAAAATAAAAATAAAAATAAAAATAAATTCTCTGCACAGCACTTCTCACTATCTGACATCTCACTCGGCTATCGGTCCAGTCTCCCCGACGGGGGTGTCATCAGTGTCCGTGGAGAAGGGATCTAGCCCGCCTGGCTCACCTTGTCGCCTGGAACGCATAGTAGGCGCTGCGTGCATCTCTGCTGAGTGAGCGAGTGGCTGAATGAGCGCACCTGCAGCCCCGACAGCCGGGAATACTCCATACCCAGGGGGACGGCTCGATGCTCCTGCAGGAGTGCACGCACTGGTGCTCCCCTGTGCCACCAGCCCGGCCTGTGCATTCCGCCTCGGAGGGACCGGAGGGATTTGGAGGGAGACACCTGCTCTGCCACGTGGCGGCGTGAAAGCATGTGTTTGCTCTGAAGCCCATTAATTCCTGCGGGTTGGGAGAATAATTAAATCCCATTTTATAATGATTCAGTGTTATCTCACACTTTGGGTTCTGTTGTAATTATTAAGCAGGATGGAAAATAAAACATCCAAATACCATAATTAACTTTCAGATCAGAACAGATGTCAGCTTGGGGAGGACTGGCACCTCTGGGGCGAATCTCTTTTTCTTCTTTCTGCCGCTGCCTGCCCATCCCTTGCCGGTGCCTCCCTGCCCCCTCCCATCTAGGTGTGCATCCTGTTTCTTTGCTCGGGAGGAACTCCTCCTCATCCTTCAAAGCCCACACAAGCATCACCTCTCCCTGCTGGCTTCCTGGGCCCTGTCCTCGGCAGCCCCGTGGGAGTGGGTGCCTCCTTATCCCACACTGGGCTTGCACCTGGCACTCGGTGGCAGGCATGCTGGGGGTGTGCATGGCAGCCTCCCCCTGCCCTGGACTGGCTGCGCCTTGAGGGTCACACCCCTCCTGTGTCACATCATCACCCAGTGCCTGGAACAGAGCCCGCTACTTAACAGGTACTCAGTAAATGTTTGTTAGATGGATAAAGGTTCTTATTCCTTTCTCTGTCTCCGGGAACCAGTCCATTGCCATGCTTAGTAAATGTTTGGAGAATAAGTGAACAAAGGCAGCAGCTTTACAGATGGAGAGAAAAAGAGAACGGGGCAGGGGAGGGGGAGCACACTCCACGGAGCCCTGGACAAATCTCACAAGAGTGACAATAGACCCTCCCTGCCAGCAGAGGTAACCCAGCAAGGGAAGAAGGTCCTACACCTGGAATGGAAATTGCACGCATCCTCGAACTGACACAGGAAACCCGACTAAAGTGGGATGAGATATTGCCACTCGCCCTCCTCTGGAGGTTGTGTGGGTCTCACGAGAACTCCGGGAGGAAGGTATTGCTATTGTCCCCAGTTTATAGCAGAGGACACCGAGACACACAGAGGTCAGGTTTAGGCTGCCATTTATATAAAACATAGTCAGCATTACGATCTGTGTACAAAGTGGGTGCGGTTTGGTACTATTTATGTCATAAACCCCAGAAAAACTTAATGTACATGCTCAGAAGTAAATGCCTAAGAGAGGACAGGAAGATGCTGGCTAATCAGTCCCAGTGGTTCCTGAGGGCCAAAGGCTGGGGTAGGTTACAGTGACCAAAGTCACTTACAGTCTTATCCATAATGCTTTCAATTTTTTACAAGGAGACTCTTGTCTTTTTGGTGTAATTCAACGCTGCCTTAAAAGCATCTGAAGATGAGATGCAGGGACCATGGCACGCGGTGGGAGCTCGAGTTCGGGGCTCCCTTCTGCCGGGTGGTGCCTGGGAAGGGCAGGTGGGACTGAGGAGGGTCAGGGGACGGCACGGCTCTCACTCATCCGGCCGTTTGAGCACCAAGCTGGCTGGACATAATTTTCCTTAGGAAATTCCAGGGAAGGCAAAAGGCCTGTCCCAGCCTGTTGAACCAGCGGGGCTGGCTGAGCCCTGAACAGGCTGTCAGCAGGGAGGACACGTGCATACTGCAGGTGCCACCAATTTTCCCAGTGACCTCTTACAGCTGAGTTATTTAACCTCCTTGGGCCCGATGGTTTCATCTGCAAACTGGTGAAAAAACAATTTAGGCCTTCTCGGGAGGGGAGGTCACCTCCAGGAGGAGATGAGAGAGCCCCTGCCAGGCATTGCCGGGGCGTCGGTACCAGGTGAGCGCAGGCAGGAGTGTCCGCGGGGCCAGGAGGGTTGCATGGCCTAGCAGCAGGACAGGAGGCTCCTGGGGACGGTGGCAGACACACACTTGGGATTCACACACACCCTGTGGCACATCTCTGTTCTGCTAGTATTTCTCCCGGTAACAGCCTCCTTCAGGTTGGGCGGGATCCAGGTCAGACCTGTCAGAACCCGGCCTCCTCGATCAGGTGTGTTAGGAGACCGGCCGCATCCCAAGGCCACGTGCTCCTCACACGGAGAACGCCCGTCTGCAGTGGATAGAGATGAAGACGTGGCAAAGAGAAACAGAGACGCAAGATGTGTTTCAGTCCCCGAATTGGTCTCTTTTCAGGTGAGTGCCCTGGCACCCCTTCCCCCGCAGCCATGATGCCGTTGCAAGAGCCAGTACATCTTTCACCCTTTGCTTTTGCTTAGTTTCTCTCACCATCAGTATCGTTATTGTCGAAATACTTAGACCAAACCTACCTCCTCATCTAACATAGGGGAAACTGAGGCCCAGAGAGGGGACTGACCTGCCCATGGTTCATAGCCAGGATGGACAGGCCTGGCATAAACGCCAAGGATGTCTGCTCCTGGGCTCACCCCAGACCGCTGGCCCAGTGTCTGTCCATGTCTGCCCCAAGAGCAGGGGTCCCTTCCCCCGGGGACACTGGGCTGGCCACTAGTCAGTCTCCCAGCCGGGCTCAAGACTCTGGGAGCACTGTGTACCTGGGGACTTGTCAGACTGAGGACTGTTCTTTACTTTCTTCTGTTTCTCTTCCACCGATTTCCTTTGTGATCTCTCAGCTTCCTTACAGCCCACAGCCCTGCGTGTAGACCTGCAGGTTGGCCCCTGTCAGCGTCCACCTGGGATTAGACTTAGGTAGGGACGTGGTTTGCTCTTGCACTCACTTCTCAGTGCTTCTAACACCCTAATATTTCTCCTGTCTTCCCTTTTCTTCCCACTGTCATAGGCTTGCAGTCTCTCACTTTGACTATTCCAGTAGGGTTCATGTTAGAGTAATGCTCATTAGATGTTGTAACCAACAATCACTGAGCTCAGTGGCTTAACCCAGTAAAAGTTAATTTCTCACTTGCGTAACAGCTGTTGAAGGTTGGGCAGCTTTTTCAGGTTTCTTTTGTCCACGTGGTGACTCGGGGATCGAAGCCCCTTCCATGCAGTCCCTGAACCATCTTGGGGTCCTTCTGTTCCAGTCGTGTGCAGACGGGGAAGGTGCACCAGGTGGCTCACTGCCTTGGTTTGGGGGTGACATACACACTTTCCACTCCATCTCATTGCCCTGAATAAATCATGTGGCAGCCAGCTACCTGGGAGACTAGAAAACATAAAGGAATTCCTGCGTCAGTTCAGAGGAATGCTTACAGATTGTGCCATGTCTTTCTAATAGGATCCATTCTCACCCAGATCTTCTAGACAGGATTATCAGGGCTGAGGTTTCAGTGCTCCAGACTAAGTTAAACTTCCACTCTTGGTGGACCCTGCAGAGGAAATAATAGCCAGATGGGAAATGCATAGAACTTTCGATGGCTCAGCAAATACCTGACAAATGCGCCCCACACTCCCTTCCCTGAGTGCAGGACTTTTCTGGCATGCCATGTGGGATGAGGGGCTTAAGTCCCCTCTCTGTCCTCTGCAGCTAAGCCAGCAGCCTGCCAGCCTTTTCCCAATCAGCCATGCACAGAAGGCCTGGGAACCGATTTGGTTATGGTGGTAGAAGGTTCTAGAAGGCATGAAGAGAAGGAGGAAGACGGCCTCCTTTGCATGGGCCCAGGTAACGACAGAAGACTGGCTCTTGGGACCCACTACCAGGTACCCTGCCTTAGGCCTGGGAAAGAGGTGCCCTGTGTTTTAAATGGTCTTGCTTGCTCCCTCCAGCTGTACCCTGTCTCCCGGGGACACAGACAGTGGCAGCTGTGTCTCCTTCCGTACTAGATCATGCTCTGAGGACTCAGGAACCTGGAATTCCCTGGCCAAATGGCCTTGAGGCCAATTCCAGCACCTACACTCCTCTTTCCTGCCACTGTCCCCTGGAGCATGGCCCCCTGTTGCTGGGGGCACTCCTAGCCCAGAGGGGCGACGGTGGGAAGCTGTTGGGTGTGCGTGGAGCTTGGACGTGCAGCCAGAGGGTCCACACGTGTGCAGGTGGGGTCAGGGAATGCAGGATTCGGGACAGAGACATGAGGGGCTTCGTGCTGGGGACTCACTCCCTAAACCTCCCTGACCCTCCCTCGTGCTCCAGCACTGAATGCCAAGGAGCCCGAGTCTCCTAAATTTGGACCTGGACTCCCAGGTCTATTTGTTGAGGAAGGTGAATAGATGTATTTTATGTAGTAGTATGTTAGTTTGAGTGACACCTTTTAATATTTAGATGTATGGTCAGGGCTGCTTCTTGGATATATAGGAGCTGGGGCAAAAGTCTGCAGGTTCCTGCTTATATAGACAATTTGTCACCCCAAATAAGTATCAGCATCATTCTGATGGCCCGGTCGCAGGTCCTCTCACTCAAGAAACACCATGCCGGCCAGCAGGGGCCGTCTGCTTGCCAGGCCTCCTTTCTAGAACTGGGTTCGGGCCCTGGGCCTGAGGAGGGACGTTGGGGGGAAGACAGAGGGTCAGAGAGTGCCCCAGAGGGGAGGAATGGGGACTGCGGCCCATGTGGGACCCGGTCTGGGCCTGGGGTGCCCTTGCAGGTTGGCACTGCTGGTCCTGGCCAGCCGGGCACTAGAGCAGTTAGAATGTTCCAGGACGGCCCGCGGCAGCGTGGGGCGCTGGGCCGTGTGCCGGTCTCAGGGCCAACTGGGTGTGTCCTGTGGGCTTCCATTTAACCTCTCGCCCTGGGCCCCACAAGTGCCAGGCGGGGACCTGGTCCTGCCCAGTCCTGCGGTGTGGTCCCGGCATCTCAGTCTTGAATCACTCCCGTGCGCAGCTTGCTCCGCCATGCGGGGGCGCTCTCTCCCCACGCTCCCTCTCATCAGGAGAGACATTCCCGTGCCCCGTGATCCAACCCCGAAACCTGAAGTCTCCTCCTTTCCCTGGGAGGATCCTTTCTTACAAGCCTCCGATGCTTCCTTTCCAGCCGTGGGCTGCAGTCGAGCCCTGGGCCTGGCATTCCGGGCCCTCCCGGGCCGGCCCAGGGCACCTGCCCAGACCTGCCTCCTGCCACTCTCTTCCCAGCAATCTACGCGCTCTTACCCAGGACAATTCTCTAATTCCAGTTCAATTTAAATCTCAAGACACATTTAATGAGACTCTACCTAGTGTGGAACTCATGGCTGGGCACTATTAAATGCCCCAAGCCGTGGTTTCGAACCTTGGGCTCCTGCGATTCCCTCTTTTTAGAACGGCCTTCCCAGCAACCCTCCGCCCCCAATTCAAATGTCATTTCCTATAGTTTTTTCCTTCGTGTTCAAATACCTCATTGTTCCCTTTTTTATTGCAGCACAAATGCAATTCAACATAATTCAACTCAAATTTATCACGTATCAAAGTGTGATATTTGGTGGCTAAGACCCAGGCTTTGGGGTCAGTCTGAATCCTGGCCCTGAAATGCACTAGCTGTCTGACCTTGGGTAAGCCACTTCCCCTCTCTGAGCCCCAGTCCCTTCATCCGTAGAATGGGAATACTAATAGCACCATCTTGTAGGGTTTTTGTGAGGATTCAGTGAGCTAATGAAGATGATGATGATGCCCAGAGCCTGTCCCTAAGCCCGTGTGGCACTCGTAAATGCTCTGTGACTGTTAGGCGTTGCTGTCGTCATGGCTGTTATTAACTGCGTACCTTCTGGGTTCTACATGCTGAGCTGTGATAAATGAAGCGCAGCCCCTGCCCCCAGGGAGCTCACAGCGGGTACAGAAGCAGACGGGCAGCTCCGATGCACCATGTGAGTTCCATGGTGGAGGTCTGCTGGCAGAATCAAGAAAGGCCTCCCAGAGGAGGTGTCCCTTGGAATCTCCTTGAAGGAAGGCCGGTTGATTGGCAGGTGGGGGCACGTGTCTCCAGGGTGAGGGGTTGGGCTGGAGGGTGCACGAGGTCTGGGAAAAAAACGCTTGGAGCCAACTGGATGATCCAGCCCACCATCGGGCTGCTCTCCCAGGCGAGGGCCTGAGTTGACTTGGTGGACTGGCTGTTTGGTGACACCATGGATGTCATGAGAGGACTGAGGGGGCCTCCTTTTCTCCCTCCTAGCTTCCCTTTCTCAGGCTTGACCTGGGCCCTCTCCTCTGCTGGGAATGCAATTCCCTCCCACCCCGGTGCACTTCTGTGCACCCTTCGACCCCTGGCCCAGTGTCACCTCCTCTGTCTCAGCGTGCTTCCTCTGTCCCCTGTGGACCCTGGCGTTCCTGATCTCCTGACACTTACTGCCTGCCTTCTTCCCCACTAGACCGAGGGTTTCACGGGGCCTCCGGAGGCGGGTGTTGACTCATTTCTCCTGGCGTCTCCAGTGTCTAGTGTATGGAGTGTTGATGGTCGATGTTGATTACCAGGAATTCCCGGACTCTCAGGAGAGCCACATCCCTGTGTGCAAATGCTTCTGTTTTAATTAGCCAGGCCAGCCCGACTCCTAAGCAATCCCGAGCTGGATTTTCGGCACATTCTGAATGCGGCGCATTTAGTCTTGCCACTGGTTGCGAGATGGCGAGAAAATGAGGCGGTGGCTTTGCGGGGCCCGTTACTGCAGCAATGGCTTTCACTGCAGGTGGCTCCGGTGCTGTTCACCACCATGGCTCATCAGACGCGATTGTCAGGGCCTGGACTGAGGTGCGTCAATAATTGCAATGTGCCCAGAGGGATGCCACCCACCGTGTGCCGTCCCAGAGTGTGTGTCACCTCCGCTGAACCCTTCCCGCCCCCGAGTCAGCACCATCCCCATTTTACAGGTGAGGAAACTGAGGCTCGCAGAGGTCGTGCTGTCAGCAGAGGCAGGGACGGTGCTAGGAACAAGGGCCCAGGAAGTGTTCTGGTCTGTGGTCAGGGCAGACCTGAGCAGTCAGCTGACCACACCCTCGCCCACCTTCACCTTGGAACAGACATTTCTCAATATTGACCAGCCGTTAGTGCAGGGGGAGTCAGCAACGGGAAAGGCTCTCCTTTTCCCCTCTGCTCTCCCGTCCCTGTCTTCCATCCACCCATTTCCGGGTCTTCGACAGGCTGGCACCTTCCGAACCTTTATTTCCAAGCCCCAGACTGCTGCATGTTCCTGTGTGTGATCTGTTAGTTATTGTCCTTCTCAAAGTCCCCAGAGGAGGTGTCCCTTGGAATCACCTTGAAGGAGGGGCGGTTGATTGGCAGGTGGGGGCACGTGTCTCCAGGGTGAGGGGGTTGGGCTGGAAGGTGCCCGAGGTCTGGGATAAAACGCCTGGGGAGGATGAATGAGATGTTTTCCTTGCCCTATTGGAGCTGGATTCTGGTAGGTGAACAACAGATGAGAAAAAGAAGACTCAGAGAGGTTAAGTGTCTCACTGAAGGTCACACAGCAGAGAGCCAAGACTCACGCTTCAGTCTCCAGACCCTTCTCCCAGTATCCTAGTGTTCTCTTCACGGTGTGGCTGTGCTCTGGAATGGAGAGAACTCCAGAATTAAGAGCCGTATGAAAGAAATGCTGGGATAGAACAAAGGGGACCTAAACGCAGACTCAGGAGTCCTGGTTCTAGTCCTGGCTCCCCCTCTACCTTGCTGGATAACTCATTTTTCCTCTCTGGGTCTCATGCTCCACGTGTAAAACGACAGCTTGCGTGAGTGCTTTCCGTGGGCAAGGCCGTGGGTCCCGGCGCACATGGCGTCCTTCCATCCTCCACGTGCACTTGCAGCGTTCGTGGTGGCCACTGTCCCGCTCATTTCTGACTTAGCTTTTGGTCTCCTTTGTACCCACCTCCATTGCCCCCAGGCAGAACCTGAGCTCCTTACTGGGACAAACTGAGTGTCATTCGTCTCTGTTTCCCCACGACAAAGAGCAATGGGCCATTTCAATGAACTGGATTAATCCCGTCGGTAATAAAGAGCCACTGAGGGCTTGGGAGCAGGCCACAGTGTATATGAAGCACTATTTCCCATTTTTCTAGAAGAATTCGTGTTCTCTAGATTCCCAGAGACCAAAGTCGTGCGATGGCGAAGTCTCGAAGGCAAGACTTGGTCAAGAACGATAACTCAGAGCACACGGGGAGGGTGTGGCCATGGCCGGTACCGCTAGGCTAGGCATGTCTCCACTGGGACCTCCCAGTGCCTCCCCAGCCCCGAAATCGAGGGGTTATGCCCGCTGAGAAAGCCGTTAGCGACTTGTTCTCAGCACTGTGGGGAACAGGTGGCAAGTGCTTCAAAAGAGTTTGACAATTGGATAATGCCTGATGATGCTTTAAAGCACCCTCGACATGCAGATGGAACCAGATGACCCGTCCAAGTCCTCCAGCTTGAACGTTGGAGATCCACCCCCACCCTGTCTCTTCATCTCTCAAGTGGAGAGAGAAGAGAAGACGCACAGGCTACTGGGCAAAGGGGGCCACCTGTTGAGAGCACTTGGGTTCACATGCAAAAATGAAAATCCACTCCTACAGTTATTGTGTGACACCTTCACCAGACTTCTATCTGCTCCCGACTTGCCTGTCTTCATGGAGGCTGCATGTCCTACCTCGGGGAGCATTCTAAGACGACAACGGAAGGCCAGGACAATCCCACTGGGAGTGGGGTGGGCGGTGAGGGGAGGCTCCCACCAGCAGATGGGCTCTAGGGGCAGAATCACCCAGGCGAAGGGCAGCCATTTCCAACAGCAGAACACCGATGAGCATCGTCCCAAGAGAAACCCAGGTGCGGAGGAGGTGTGAAGGAAACTCGCTCAGCTGAGGACGTGCTGTGGGTCAGGTTCTGTGCTCTGTACTACAGATGTATTTTCTCAGTTCGGCCTTCCATCATTTCTGCCAGGACACAACAACAAGCCCGATTTCTATTATGACAGCACTGAAGTTCAGGTTCTTTAAATCGCCTGAGGTCACAGAGCTAGAAAGCATCAAAACTGGGATTTGAACCTAAGTTAGAGTCGACACTAGCCCGTATGGCACGTTCGTGCACATTAGAAGAAGGTGCATGCCCCAGGTGGATGAAGCTCCATATTAGGGTGCACAGCTTGCTGAGCAGAGCCCAGGCCACCCTCCCACCCCTTCAGCTGAGCACCTTTGTTCAACTTCAACAAACATGCGTGGCGGCCCTGCCCTGGCCCCTCCCCCAGTCCTGTGCTCTTGAAGACATGCCGTGCCGTCTCCCGGCTGGGCAGAATCATTTCCTCCATCGCCTCCTCCACAAACATTCCTTCCATCCAGTGAGCCAGTGTGTGGATGAGCATCATAGAATCAGAGAAGGAATATAACTGGGGCCATCAAATCCAAGCCTCTCATTTGACAGAAGAGGAAATTGACAACCAGGAGGTAGAAGTTACAGCTGAGGACATCTCCGAGTCATGAACAGAAACCGCCAGTCACTGGCCTCCCTGCCCAGTTTGTGTTTCATCTGCAAGGCACTCGCTCTTGGGCCGCCTGCTCTCCTGTTCCCTGGAGCCTCATCCGGACGGCAAGGACACCCGGGCTGCGACCGTGCCCTGTAGCTGCTCACGGGGTTCCTGTCCTTCCCGGGATGGCTGAGTTTGGGCTTCCACCCTGCACCGTCCGCAGTTTGCCAAAGTGTCTCTTCTTCAGACGCACTGAAGGGAATTTGGTAACTGGCTTTTCTGCATCTTGTTACTCTCAAAGAGCAGAGCCACTTCCCTGTGGTTGGGAGTAAATGAAAGAAAGCATTTGATGAAGAATCAGCATTGCTGGCAGGGGAGGTGTTCAGAATGTTCAGCCACCAGCAGGGCCCGGGCGCTGTCCAGTCGGGACTGATGCCGGCCACAGCGAGGGCAGGGCCCCCTGTGGCCCCAGAGGCTGGACCGTGGGCGGTCCAGGTGGTCCTAGGGGAGGGGCAGGGTGACGGAGTCTCAGACTCAGGGCAGAAATGGTTCAATATTCGACACACGGTCTGCCCGCCCTTTGCCTCCAGCTTCCTGTCAGCCCCGGTCACTGGTGAGAAGTGGGCCGCCCTCTAAGGCCCACCCACCAGCCACCTTCCCCAAGTCCAGGCCCAGCCCCAGGCAGGGCCAGAGCAGGTACCCACGGGCCATCCAGCTCGAGGCTTCCTCTGGGACAGCGCGAGGTGCCACCAGCTCCTCCCGTCTTTACCTTTTCACCCTCGTGCCCCGCGGGTGACCCGGGTTTATGGGCAGCCTATCTTCTCCCACAGCTGCAGGGGACCCTTATCGGCAGGGCAGAGACACCGCCCTGCTCCAGGACAACATGGAGCTCTAATGATTTTATGGCCTCTTCACACTCGGGGAAGAGGGGACACATGCCAGCTCATCGATCTGGTTTCTAAGGCTTTTGTTCTACAGTTGCCTCCTTGTCAACCCCTCCCGCGTCCCAGAAAGGCCTGGCTGGGGGCGGCGGCACAGGGAAGGCACTTGGGGGCCGTCCCAGAGCTTCAGAGTGGTTCAGAGGAAACATCCAGAATTCACATTTCCATTTAGTGAAAGGAGGCGGTTGCTCCCCTACATCCAGACAAACCCCCACTGACTGGAGTCTTCTTGCCGGGCCCCATACAGCCACGGGGGCCTGAGCCCAGCAAAGCCAGGGCTACACAGCCTGCCGGGCCATCCCAGCACCCTTCCCATCAGCCAAGCTCCAGAGGCTGACGCCTGTCATCTCCTGGTGCCTGGAACAGCCCAAGGCATGGGTGGGATGGGGGAGGGCAGGAAGGGGGACACACTTCACGGTTCTGGAAACTGAGGCTGGGGAATTTAAGGGCCCTGCCCAAGACGGCGAGCGGCAGGGCTGAGATTTGAGTTCTAGTCTCCCTTCTCTTTCCTCCTCTTCCCTCTCTCTCTCTCTCTCTCACACACTCACTCAGTCACTTGCATCTTTCCTGGTTCTTTCTCACCTTGCTTCTCTCTTATCTCAATCTCCTTCTGCTCCATCTCTCAGTCTCTCTCTCTCTCTCTCTCTCTCTCTCTCTCGCTGTCTCTCCCCGCCACTCTCCCTCTCATTTCTCTCCAGTCTGGTCTCCTTTCCGCATCTCCCACCCTACCCTTCTCTCCTCCCTGCCTCCTCGTCCATGGACATGGTGTTTCCCCTTCTCTCCCATCCTCCTTGCAAACTGCTTTTACGGGAGGGCCTGGGGCCACCATTGGCTGCTCCGCCCTGTCTCCCCTCTAGTGTCAGGGGCCTCTTCTGTTTGGTGCAGGGCGCTGCCCATCCAACGGCAGAAGCCGAGCCTGACATGGCCTGCCTGGCCCAGGAAGCACATACCTGTCCCCTGGGTGGATCGGGCCCTAGCCTTGGTGCCAGGGCCTCCTCCAACTTCTCTGTTTATGTGATTCCCTGCACTTGTACTCACAGTGGCCCCTGTGCCTACAAAAACACTTTATTTATTTATTTATTTTTGGAGACAGAGTCTCACTTTATTGCCCAGGCTAGAGTGAGTGCCGTGGCATCAGCCTAGCTCACAGCAACCTCAATCTCCTGGGCTCAAGCAATCCTGCTGCCTCAGCCTCCCAAGCAACTGGGACTACAGGCATGCGCCACCATGCCCGGCTAATTTTTTTTTTTCTATATATTAGTTGGCCAATTAATTTCTTTCCATTTATAGTAGAGATGGGGTCTCGCTCTTGCTCAGGCTGGTCTCGAACTCCTGAGCTCAAATGATCCGCCCACCTCGGCCTCCCAGAGAGCTAGGATTACAGGCGTGAGCCACCGCGCCTGGCCCAAAAACACTTTTAAATTCTGTTATTTTATTTGATCTTCAAAACTGTGCAGTGAGGCAGGTTGAGCAAGTTTGGCGGTTTTCCCATTATAGAAGAAGGGATGGGAAACGAGCAGTTATCAAGGGCTTACTCTGTGCCAGTCACTGAACACACACCTTCACCTGTGAGGCTCACGCCAGCACTCCTGATGACCCATAGGACACCTATGTGCAAATTAGGAAAAGGTGCCCATTCTTTGATATGCTTTCTTGCTACCTGCTGGAAAAATGTAGCAAGAAATATAGAAATTCCTAATGCTGCTGCTGCGGATGGTATGCTCTAGAGTTGTGCAGTGCACAACCTGTGCCCATGTACATGGTGGTTCTGAACAATGACAAACCTGCAAAGGAGGGATTGTGGCCTGAATTTTGAACATAAGGACACTCTGCTCCCATGGTCTTAAGATAGCAGACTGCCCTTTCAGCTCCTCCAAGCCTCTTGATCCCCTGGTCTGCTTCTCCTGGGTCCTGGATAAAGCCTGTTTTGGGACTCACTAGCAATCTCTGATCCTCAGGCTTGATGTATTCAGCTCAGCTAGTTCCTTGATAAAAGGGCACCAGGCTGGGGATCAGGACACTTGGCTCAAGTCTCAGCTTTGGCACTTCCTGTGCAACTGGCAGCTGGTTACTTTAATTTCTCTAAGCCTTCGCTTTCCCATCCATAAAATGGGAATGATCATGTCTACCTTCCTCATGAGGTTTTCTGGGGATCGAGTGAGATAATGGATGAGAAAGTGACTAGCATATGGATACTAATAAATGTTGATGAATAAAATAGCTAACAAATAAAATTTCTATAGTGGAGAACATTGCTCACAGGAGAAAGTGGACTTAGGAGATCATATTAAGAGCCAAGGCTCCTGGGTGAATTCCTGGGATCAGAATGAGCCTTTAGAGCGGGGGTCCTCAAACTTTTTAAACAGGGGGCCAGTTCACTGTCCCTCAGACTGTTGGAGGGCCGGGCTATAGTTTAAAAAAAAACTATGAACAAATTCCTATGCACACTGCACATATCTTATATTGAAGTAAAAAAACAAACGGGCAAAAGCACCCACATGTGGCCCGCGGGCCGTAGTTTAAGGACGCTTGCTTTAGAGCCAGCGAGGTGCTCCCGCCACACACAGACCCCTAGTCTCTCAGCACCTCAGAGACAACTGTCCTGAGCTGTACTTTCTGTTCTTGTGATGGCCCCACATTTGTGTCTCAAGGAGCATTCTGGAAGAGAGGTGTTATTAGGCACTACTGGCTCTTTTAACACCTGGTAGCCTCTGACTGGTCAACAGCAGGTCAGAACTCACCTGTTACTGGTTACCTTGCTTTCTGCCATTGGAGCATGCTTAGAATGTCAGGAGTAAATTAAAATTTTGCAAATCAAATTCTATTTTCACAGCTCTCACTGAAATCATCTTGATGGTGGTATGGTTGCTAAATGGGCGATCGAATCCTCAGTTATCTGGTCCTCTCGTGCTAGATGCGTTCTTTGCTTTAGTTGCTAGAAAGCTCAGAGTCAAATTTGTGACCTCTTTGTGTCACGTGGCTGTCACTGTGAGCACACCCCAGACATAAGCCTTTCTTCCTTTAGCTTCCCTTTTCTTATTTTGCTATCCACTTGTATGTGTCCTTAGGTACTTTATATCTTGCTGGTTCACATATATCTTGGTACACTACCTTGAATCCTTTGGGGAGCAAGGCAGGGCAGAGATAAATAAATTTAATTTAAATGTGCCAGGTTGTTGGAAGCAAAGTCCACCTACGAGACTAAGAGGACTGTGCAGATGCGAGGCTTTGGCAGGCTTCCTGTTGCTGAGCTTCCCCCAAACCTGCAGAGGCTGTGCTGAAAGACGGGGCAAATTCACAGATATATATATGGGGGTCTTGCACCAGTCTGGTGCAAGAACGCTCAAATGCTTGCGTGGAGGTTGCTGACTTCTGCACGTGGCTGAGCCCGCGGGTGTGTTCCAGACCTCTCTCCTCCTTGAATCACCCCTCCACTGGCTTATCAGATACAGCATGCCCTGGCTTCCTGCCGGCTCTCTGGACACTTGTCCCGTCTCCTCTGCGGTTGAGCATCCTTCACCGGGCCCTGAGGGCTGAGGTCCCTCCAAGCCCCATCCTGCGTCCCCTGCCTCCCCACTTCATCCTCATCCACCCCAGCCCTCAGGTGTCACCTCTGTCCCATGCTTTCGGGATTGGCACCTGCAGCCCAGACCTCTCTGCTGGGCTCGAGGCCAGTATAGAAATTGTCACTCCAATTGTCACTCCAATTGGATTGAATTGTCAATCCAAAGATATCCCCCTCTTTGGATATCTCCAGCATACCCCCAAATCCACATGTCCTGATCTCCATAGCCCCCTGCTCTGCACCACCCCCAAATATCTGGTTCTGTTTATTCTCTCTTCTAAATATTTTTCTAACTGAGAGCCAGATTACGGGGGAGGATGTAGATGCAACATTGGTAGGAGGAGTCGTGGAGGCTGCCTGACCTTAAATCCTAGAGGGGGAGGAAATTAATTAGTTGTCAAGGATATGACAGGACTGTCAAAAATAAATGAGATGAGGAACAGAAGTTGTGAAACATGAATCACCATCCTATTCACTCCCAGATGCTATATTCATGGCAGACTTTTCATGAGAAATGATGAGCACTATGGTGAGGTCTGCCGACGAGAACACCTGATGACACCTGGTGGCACAGGCTCTGCCACCACAATCCAGCCACCTCTGTGCTGACCCCTACCCTGCTCCCAGCCCACCCATGGCAAGTTCTGCAGCTGAGTTGCAGGAGATCCCAGAGGTGGCCAAGGACAGCAAAGCCCTACTTTGTACATGATGTCCTCACTCTCCCTACCCAGCCCTCACCACACCCCGACCAAATCTTACTCATCTTTTGGTTCTCAACTGAAATGCCACTTCCTCTGAGAAGCCTTCCTGGAATCCCCTTCTCAAGGTTGTTCTGGGTGAGAGGTGGCCAGTGAGAGGCACTCATGGGAAAATGAGCCATGGGGAGAAGGAGAGGTGTTGCTCTCCAGAGGCATCATGGCCAGACAGGTGTACCAAGTGAGGCTGGAAGCAGCTTCTAGAAGCTTCTTGAGAGTCATCTACATCAGGGTTGCAGACTGAGGGAGCTCATGGGAGCTTCCCAGTGGCCTTTGGGTGAGCTCCTGAAAACCACCCTCTTTGGTGCTGCAGATAATAGGTAATATCTCTCTTCCCCCAAACCATAAGCTCCACAGGGCCAGGGTCACCATCTCTAGCACACATGGCTGTATCCCCAGGCATTAGACTAAACTCAAATAGAACCTATATCATTCCATTCAACAGATTGGAAGACTGAGTGCCAGGGTAGATCACAAGATAGAGGCAGAGCTACCATCAACCTGTTTCTGAGTGCATTCATTCTATGCCATGAGAACACTAGAGAAGGAAGAGAGAAATAGCTTATACTCAAAACAGCTTTTTGTTTTCCATCCATATTTCTACCAATCACAACAGCTTTCGAGTCACCGTTTCCGTGGTTAGCAGCTCCAAATCCAGATGCTAGTCACACTGAAAGCAAACCACAGGCTCTCACTAACACAGGCGAGTTATTATTCCCACTTTCCAGTTGACAAAATTGTTTCTTTGTGTTTTACAGGTATAGCAATAAAAATAATTGTCAAGGGTATTATTACAATTTTTAACTACTAATGGAATTATGTTTGATGGAGTATCGGCACCAGAATGGACTCCTTACAGCACGCAGGAACATTTTATTTATTATCTTTGGGCTTTCCAGTTGCCATAGCAATAAAATTCATACTCACCAGGATTATTATCATTTTCAACAACTAATGGAATTGTTATTTTTGTTTGTTTGTGGTTTTAAGCCTTAGAGTAAAATGTAATTTCCATCAACAGTACTGAAAATTTTAATGTCCTTAAACATTACCATGAAAGATCAATATAATAACAGAATTCCTCTAAACTTGTCATTGTCACTCCTCTTTCAGCCATGGGGTCTTTTTGTTTCTCTTGCTGTGAGATTCAGATTTGTTAAGGGAGCATTTGGGGCTTTCATTCCTCGTGTAAGTATTTAGTAAGCAGGGCCCGTGCTGGCGGTGGAGGCCTCGAAGACAAGAAAGACGTCAGGCATAAGTAGTTAAGGATGCATTCTTTAAAACCACCTGAACGGGAGTTTGAATCCCAGTTCTGTAGGGTGGCTGTAGGCAAGTTATCTGACTGCTTGCAGTTTCTGTTTCCTTATTCCTGAATAAATGGGGGAAACAATTCCCACCACCCGATGTGGGATGAAGATGGAAAGTGAATATCTTTGCAATGTCTTTGGGAAAACGCTCGGCTCAGAATAGATGCTCAGTGGACGATAGTCGTTGCTGTGTTAGTGGCTGCTGATGCCATAGTCATCGCTCAGCCCCTTCTTGCAAAGGATTTGCATTTTAAGCCCAGGATGCTCCACGAGTGCGATGTGCTATGCAGAGAACCTCAACAGAGCCGTCTAACCCAGCTGGGACAGGTCAGGGGGCTTCCTGCAAGAGGTGGCCCGTAAGCCGAGCCTTGAAGGAGGGGTGGTGTTGCTACTCAGGGAGAAAAGGAGAGAGGGCTTTCCAGGCAAGTACAAAGGCAAGAAAGCCACCGAGAGCTTAGCTAGCACCTGTGGGCGGGAGAACAGAGTCCTTAGATAGAGAGTAGTGGGCTTCTCTGCTGGCTAAGTGACCTCCACCATGCAACTCTGTGACTTTGAGCAACTCCCCAAACTCCTTCTTTCTCAGTGTGTGAAAATCCATTAATAGAGTACACCATGCTTGGAAAGCCTGCAGGCTGTCTTTGCATGAAAGAAAGCATTATCATATTAACTAATTACATGAATTAAAATAAATTAATTAAATAAGTGGCTTAATGAGATTAGTGGATTTGTTATTTAATTATCCATTACTACTATTGATAGGAATAATGAATTCTGCATTTATAACAGGTGACAAGCCTTTCAGCAGGCAGTGGAATTTAAAACCACAAAGGCGTCATGTAGATAGGGTGGGACAGAGGATGCTGTAACTCCCCTGGCCCTGTCCCGAAAATGCCCATGGTGAGAAAGGTCAGGTTGTGGCTAGGGGGCTTGTTTTCATCCCTCCCTCAGGTGACTTCTCAGAGTTTTGGCTTCTGCATCTGTAAAAAGGACTGGGGCTGTCTAACCTTAGTGGGCTTCAGTGATACTGAGATTGGATAATATCCACACCTACGTCTGGGTTTCCCCCAAAGCAGAGCTTGGATCAAAGGCTAACGAATGAGTCCTTGGTTGCCCCTTGGCCTTGCCAGCTCGGTAAACCCACCCACTTGGGTTTTGAAGAGGAGGTGCCCCCCTGGGACTGGAATTCACCATGTCCACGGACACTGGACCTTCCAGTCCCATGACAGCATCTCCCACCCTTACCCAAAGGGCAGCAGGTCTCTGTGTTGGCTTCCCTTCTTTCCTGTTTTCATTTCCCCGATCCTCACTGCTCCTTCCTGGGATCCCACTTCCAAATGGACTTTCCACACACCAACTTTTGGGGGAACCTGGGCTAATCGTTGGGTATCAAAAGCAACCCTCAGGATGACGTTTTGGAACTATAGCCTGCAAAGGTTAGCTGCCCCAGGCTTCCCGAAGATGCTGGTTTATTCCTCTTTAGTTCTGGCCTGGCTCCCCACAGCACGTTGCTTATTGCCCAGTGAAGGATGGGTTTCCTATCTCACATAGTAACTCCCGTTAGCTGTCTTGCCTCCTTGAGCCTTCTGGCTCCTTTCTTAATATTATGCCAAAGCAGTTCTAGCATCTTCCCCTTATCTACTTTTTTTTCATTTCAAAATATCACAGGGTGCAAACACTTTGGTTACATACATTGCCTTTGCACTGCCTGAGTCAGAGCTACAAGCGTGCCCATCCCCCAGAATGTGCACACCACACTCATTAGGTATGAATTTGTAAAATGTCATAACTTCAAGGGGTTATTCTGCCAGAGTGGTAGGATGGTTCTAAGTATCCTTGACAGACAGGTTACAGGTGAGTGTCCTCATGTTAGTAAATTCTTCCCTATTCACCTTTTTTTTTTTGAGACAGAGTCTTGCTTTGTTGCCCAGGCTAGAGTGAGTGCCGTGGCATCAGCCTAGCTCACAGCAACCTCAAACTCCTGGCCTCAAGCAATCCTCCTGCCTCAGCCTCCCGAGTAGCTGGGACTACAGGTATGCGCCACCATGCCCAGCTAATTTTTTTCTATATATATTAGTTGGCCAATTAATTTCTTTCTATTTATAGTAGAGACGGGAGTCTCGCTCTTGCTCAGGCTGGTCTTGAACTCCTGACCTTGAGCAATCCGCCCACCTCGGCCTCCCAGAGTGCTAGGATTATAGGCGTGAGCCACCGCACCCGGTCCCTATTCTCCTTTGTATTCCACTGGTGAGACCGCGTGAGAGTCTACCTGTTAGCCAGGTCTTGCAGCTCCTTCAGTGTGAAAACCACCCCCACCTGGAGCGGACGCTGCATTGCAGTGCTTGGGCCGTGCCCGGAGCTGATGCTGTGTATCACCAGGAAGGTAATGGGAAGCTCTAGGGGCAGATCTTGAGGAGGACAAGCACCCACTTGGGAGGCACCAGCCTCAGGAAAGGTCTTTGCAGGGTCTCTGGGCAAGGGGACACTCCTCTCCTCTATAAAGGGGAAGAGGAAAGTTCTGCTAGCCTGATGGGTTCAGTGGAATCTGGGGTCCAACATTCTCTGGCTAGTTTACCTGACCGTCGCAATTTTGGGTTTCAGGGTTCCACTCATTTCCACTGAGATCCCTGATTATCACAGGAGTCTTGTTGTGGCCATGCATTCAGTTTCCTTTGCAGTTCTGTCACTCTTTTAGTTAGATCCTAGGCCTAACTTTCAGCACATTCTGCCAGGCAGCTTCAGGAGATGAGGGTATCCTTAAATACTGCTGCAGATGCAGCACAACTCTGCCCTGAATTGATAGTTGTCTTATCTAGGCCTGTTATTTGCTGTTTTTAAGTAATCTCAAGGGGTGAAGACAAGCCAGCCCACTCCACACTGTTTATAATTACTATTATCCTCAGGGTGGTCAAGTGCCGCAGTCACCACATAACTCAGAATTTTGGTGCCCACCTGTACCTTATCCTGGCTAACCACAGGTGGAGGTCTGAGTCACTGTGATGCTACTGAAGCATTGGTAGTTCCAAAATGTTAACCTTCAGGATTGCTTTCTAGAGCCACCTCCAGTACCCAAAATCTTAGCCTGGGTCCCCCAAAACTTTATGTGAAGATAATTTATTTGGGAATGTGATCTCAGGAAGGAGTAGCAAGGATGGGGGAATAAAAGCAGGAAAGAAGGGAAGCCAATTCAAAGACCTCCTATCCTTCTGATAAGAGTTCGGCCATCTCTGGGAAGAGGGGATAGAAATACTTTTCCTTATTCCTCCTGCTAAGTGCAACTGAAAACCCTGGACATTAATTACAAAGCAGACCTAGACTCTGAGAGGTGGAGAGAAGAAGGCAGACTGGCTAGGGACTTTGGGATCTGGGGAACGATAGGGTGGTGAGCTCCCTGGGAAATGTCAATCCAGATTTCTATACCCAGTGAAAATATCCTTCAGGGATGAAGGGCAAATCAAGCCATTATCAGATTAAAGAAACTAAGAGTTTGTCACCAACAGACCGACTCTACAAGAATGCAAGATAGAATTTTTCTACATAGTTTTAAGGAGGGGTTAGGAAGTGGGTATAAAAGGGCAACATAAAGATCCTTGTCATGACAGAAATGTTCTGAATCTTGACCATATCAGTCAATTTCCTGGTTGCAATATTGTACTGTAGGTTTGCAAGATGTTACCATTGGGGGAAACAGGATAAAGTATATATGGGATTTCTCTGTGTTATTTCTTAAGGCTGCATGTGTAACTCTAATAGTCTTGAAATCAGTTTAGTTAAGAAACGCATGACCTTGGGCCAGCTACTCGTATCTTTCAGGCTTAGGTTTTCCCATCTGTGAAATGGAGGCAGTACAAGGCTTCCCAAACAGAAAGTGGAAATGCCAGAGAGTGCGGCAGTAGGTAAATAAAATAAAACAAGACAATTACTCAGAACAGCACCTGACCTATGGTAATTGCTTGTTATATGTTGGCGATAATCACCACTCACAATAAAAAGAACCACTTTGCATTGGGTAGTTCTTAGCATAGGGTCTCTCAATCCTAAAGGCCATTTCACAGATGGGAAGACTGGAGCATAGGCAAGTTGCCCAAGGTCACACAGCTAATGAGAGGCACATGCAGGATTTGACCCCAGGCTTTCCTGCTCCTTCCACCCAGGTTCTGAAGCACTTTGTCATATTGCCCAGAAACTTGTTCTCCCTCCACGAAGGATTCACTTGTGTTATTTGTGTTTCTCCTCTCTTCGCTGGTAATGATCCCCATGGCTTATGGAGGTGGCTGTGTAGACTTGGAGAGACCGTGTAGACTTGGAGAGACCGTGCCCTATGCCCCGGGCCTCCCCTACTAGCCAACCAGAAACCCGAGGGACAGAGTAGGAGTACGTGGAGTTTGAAAGACAAAGGGTAAAAAGAACCAAGGCTGAGAAAAGTCCCCCAGGGAATTACCAGAGTGTGGACCAGAAAGACAGACCAACGTTCAGATCCACATTTCCCTGCTTGCTGACGCCGTGACCTTGAGCACATGCCCTAACCTCTCTGAGCCCCAGTTACTTCACTGACAAAACAGGGCCTGTGGTGGCACCTGGGGACACTCTGAAGACCAGATGAGGTCCCAGTAGTAAGCACACTGCACCGTTGCTGGTGCACAGTAGGCGCTTAATACGTGTTCACTCCTTCTGCCCTCCCCACTGGCTCCATTGCTGCAGAAGCCAGAGACCAAGGGCTGCGGATGTCGTTTTCCGTTGATGAAGGACGACTGTTTCTGCAGCGCCGTGCTGAGGGTGTTGCCAGTGTTGGGGGCAGGAGGGGCTGAGCAGAACAGTCCAGAAGGGCCCCTTTCCCCAGGTTTCAGGGAAGAAGCCTCAAGCCTAAGGTGCTTTTGTATAATAGCCCCAGCTGTGTGGCCCAGGAAATGAGGGTTTCATACCAACAACAACAATAATAAAAATAGCAAGCACGGGGCAGGCACTTAGCATTAATAGCAGGCTAGTTTATCAGCGGAGCACTCAGCAGGCCTGAACTAATTAAAACTGCTCCAAGGTAAGCAGTTATTGATTTGGGAGGAAAGATTAAGAGAATTCCACATAGAGGTGCTTGGGCCATCCATGCTGAACAATGAGTCCGTCTAAGACACCAGCTCCCAGGTCTGATCACGGTTTCATTCCCAGGTGTGTGTCGGGGGGCAATGCCTGCAGTCTAGGGGCCGGGCCCTCACTGGCCTTGGATCCTGTGGACAGAAAGCTTTTCTCAGCTGCAGAGAGGAGACAGCCGTCCTCACCACCCCCCAGGGCCTGGGCAGGGGGGAAGGGGCCCCCAGATAAACTACAGTGACAACAACACTCCTGTGAGTCGAGTGCTTGCTGTGCCAGCGTCCTAAGTGTTTACCTGCATTATCTCATCTAACTGGAACAACAGCCCTGTGAGGCCGACACCGTTATCCCCGCTCTGTAGATCAGGAAGCAGGTTGTGGGAGAAAGTGATTTCCCCAGAGTCCCGCCGCTAGGGAGAGAAGAGCCTTGTCTCAGAATTTCTTGTAGGTTTCGCACAGACATGCATTGGAGCCTTAAAATGGACCTCTGGTGCTGGAGACCGGTTTTCCCCTCACACTTGGGGAGAGTGAGGCTCACAGCAGGGCATCACTTATACGTGGTGGGACCAGGACACAGGTGAAGGTCTGTCTTACTCCAAGGCAGACTGCTCTTTCTCCCCCCGAGTTCTGAGCCAGATGGAAACGGGGACTCTACCTTGAAGAGAGAGTTTTTGGTGTCAATTTTGGAGCTGAGAGCTTGTGCCCTTTGCTCGGCACGCAGATCAGAGCCATAGATTTGAATCTCCAGCCACTCTGGGAGCCCTGGTTCCTCCACCAGCCTCGGTCTAGGCTTCTGCAAGGTAATTACACGTCTACAAGCTGCTGTCACGCTCCTTTTCTCAAAGCTGCGCAGCAGGCAGGGCAGGAACACGAGCTGAGTGCTCAGGCCCAGCGACGGGGCAGATCCACAGTGAGCTCAGGCCGTCTGGCACCCGGGGCCAGGGACCAGGTGCGCCACAGATGCCTCCTAGACCGCAGGCCCCTGCCACCGACACGACTAGCACCCTGGGATCACTGCCGGAGAAAAGGAGGTGGAAAACGAACACGTGCCGAAACGCTGCTGTAGCTCCGTGCCGGGCTAGGCATTTTCACTCGCTCCTGAATGTGACCCTCACGGAAAGGGGACATCATTGTCAGCCTCGCCATAGCACAGAGGAGGGAGTGGACTCAGCCAAGGACACGTGGCCAGCAGGTGAGCGAAGTGGGGAGTGACTCGGACAGGACGGCTCCAGAGCCCACGACACTTGTCACTGCGACACTTGTCCACCGGCCCTGCAAGTGGGGCTGGACACTTTCTCATTACTAACAAAGCCGACGCTCCGGAATGCGTGTTGTACGCCATGCAGGGCCCTTTTATGTGATCCCTGCAACAATCGTATGCAGGATGCTGTGCCCGTTTTGCAGACGAAGCATTCAAGACAAGGAGGTCTGTGGCTTTCCTAAGTGACCTCCCTTGGTGAGCCAGGAAGCAGGATTTGGGGCTCAGGGCTGTCTGCCTCCAAACCCAACTCTCACCTACCACGCCGATATTTATTTTATCTTTGCTCCTTATGCTCAGACGTCTCCTCTCCATAGTGCTTCTTGCTTCTGTCCTGATGTCCTGGGCTTTATAGCAGTTTATCCGGGTTTGAGGTTGGGCATCGTTATAGAGGGCTCTGCCCCCCACCCTTCCCCGCCTCCCTCCCTGGACAGGGCTCCTTAGAGGGCAAGGACTCACGTCCCATGAGCAGTCGGCTCCCCGGAGAGAGGGAAGGGGGAGGAGCAGGCTGCAGGGCCCATCTCCTCTGCAGCCCAGTGACCCACAGGCACGAGGGCAGCTGGGGCCAGGACTGGGGTGCTGAGGGCAGGGGGAGGGTGCAAAGTGGGGAGGGTGACACTTGCCCTCCCAGGAGGGCTGACCAATTCACTTCCATGAGGCTGAGCCAATTCAGCTGAGATATGGTGGGCCCAGACACACGGGAGCTTATTCCGAGAGGGCGTGTGCTCACGGAGCTTGGGATCCGAGTTCCAGTCCTGGCTGGGCCATGGGTGTGGCCTCAGACACACCACCTCCCCGAGCCTCAGCCCCCTCATCTGTGGGATGAAGACAATCACAGACCCTGGTCTGTTTCCCGAGGGCGCAGTGAGCAGATGGCTGCTGCCGTCCCTGCTCCCAGCCTGGGACCCTGCTCAGTTTTCTGGGCTCCGCAGCACACCTTGCTTGGTGCCCTGCAGGGCCTGGCCCTTCCTGGACTGCAGGAGTGAGCCCTGGGACGCCCTGCCTTTGCCGGCCAAGCCGTACCCCTCCTCAGCACGGTGACAGCGCCACTTTATAAACAGGTGCTCCCCTCAAGAGCTGTGCCCCGAACACTAGCTTTTATCCTGCAGCCATAAAGTGGGATCAGGCAAGAGTTTACAATCAAGGCCATAAAGCAATAACAGCAAAGAGGCCATTTCGCTGGGGTCAGGTGGAGGTGAGCAAGGAGTTCAGAAGTTCAAGACGTCCAGGCGTTTCCTGGGTGGCTGATAACCCTCCTGGGTGCCGAAGCAGGCTGTGCCCCAGCCCTGGAGGCTCCCCAGGGTCTGAATGAGGGGGCGCTGCCTGTGGTTCTTAGCCCAGACTGGTGGACATCTGCAGGCTCTAGTGGTGCCCCCAAGACAGGGCACTGGGGGTGGGGTGCACCTTCTGGGGCTCAGAGAAGTCAGCTGAGCTCTGCTGCGTGGGGTCCCCCGAGACTGGGTTCATGTCCTGACTTGCTACTTCCTGGCTGTGTGACCTTGGACAAGTCCCTCTACCTCTCTGGGCCTGTTTCCTCGCTGATTCATAGGGGAGAACAATGCCTCCTCTAGCTGAGCTCGTGGCCTGACACACAGGTGGGGAGCAAGGAAAGCAGCTCCCTGGGCTCTCTCTGCTGTCCCATCCTCTCTGGTGCTGGGCCCTCCACCCACCCAGTGCTCAGAGAATTGGACCAACCGGGCCTCACAGTCATCCTTGCCTGTGAGTAGATGCAGGAGCTCGGGCCTCTGGAGCCCAGAGAACTGGGTTCTAGTTCCAGTCTGAACACTTGGAAGCTCTGTGACCTCAGGCAAGTTGCGTAGCCTCTCTGAGTCCTAGTTTCTACCTCCATAGAAGGCAGATTTGGGTACCAATGTTCTGGTGCCATTTACCTGCTCAGTGCACTGTAGCTGACCGCTGTCCCTGGTCCTGGGGGACTTCAATCATGGCATTACAAGGGGAGATGAGCTCCAGGGTGGGGGCT
The DNA here is from genome assembly GCA_008750895.1 of Mirza zaza. Taxonomy (NCBI): domain Eukaryota; kingdom Metazoa; phylum Chordata; class Mammalia; order Primates; family Cheirogaleidae; genus Mirza; species Mirza zaza. Next base: position 46,182 of record VSMD01113689.1, read on the forward strand.
TCCCAAAGCCACTTAGCTGGGAGCTCAGTCTGAAAAAGGAAGGCACCTGTCACATCTTCTAATGGGATTCTCAGGCTCTAAAGGACAGAATAGTGTCAATGGCAAGGCAGATTTTGTAGGGTGGCCAGAAAAACTGTCCCATCACAGAAACCTGAGTATTCAAATTTCCTTTACCACCGCAGGAGTCCGGCAGCATTTTGAGATCCTTTAGGGCAAATGTCCTGTGGGACTATCCGACCCACTGACTGTGTCTGTAAATAAAGTTTTATTGAAACACACCACACCCGTTCACTTACGTACCTTCTCTGGCTGCTTCTGAGCTGCAGCGGCAGAGTTAAATAATCGCCATGGACAACATCAGGCCCGGAAAGCCTGACATGTTCACTATCTGTCCCTTCATAGAAAACGCTTGTGTCCCCTCCCTAGCGGCCAGGGGACCTCAGGCTGGGATCTGTGCTTGAATCCACCATCCACCCTTCATTTCCTAGATGAAGAGGCTGAGGGTCGGGTCTGCTCACCGTCCACGTAGTGGCAGAGAGCGACTGGAAGGCAGGACCCCAGGGCGGCTGCTCTGGGCCAGGCTACGGCGTGGGTAACTTGTGCTGCCTCCCCAAGGGGCCACGCCGGGGGGGGGGGCAGTGGTGGTGGGGGCTGTTCCCCACAGCTGTGCCTCCGGCCTGTGACATGCTCTACACTGGAGTGGGTTCCAATCCCCTCTTTGTTCTTTTTTTTTTTTTTTTCTGAGACAGAGTCTCACTGTGTTGCTCAGGCTAGAGTGCCGTGGTGTCAGCCTGACTCACAGCAACCTCAAACTCCTGGGCTCAAGGGATCCTCCTGCCTCAGCCTCCCGAGTAGCTAGGACTACAGGCATGCAGCACCATGCCCGGCTATTTTTTTCTATATATTTTTAGTTGGCCAATTAATTTCTTTCTATTTTTAGTAGAGACAGGGTCTCGCTCTTGCTCAGGCTGGTTTTGAACTCCTGACCTTGAGCAATCCTCCCTCCTTGGCCTCCCATAGTGCTAGGATTACAGGTGTGAGCCACCGCGCCCGGCCTCCAATCCCCTCTTTGTTTCCTCAACCCTTGCAGGCAGGTATCTGTCTAAACGCTGAATGAATGAAGGCAGAAGGGACACTGGGGGCATGTTTTAAGTGCCTGCAGAAGGTCCCCTGGCAAGCACTGGCAGATTCGGAACTCAGATCCCAGCCCGCCGCCTCCCGGCTTCTCAGAGCCTTCGCGCGTCCCAGAGGGCACAGCTGGGCATATCTGGGGTCGGCGGCAGTGCTCTGCACCCAGCCTGTCACCTGATCCCCCCCTCAAGCTCTCTGTCCCCTGCTTACTGCGTAGGCCCGGTGGCCCCACATGCACGAGACCTACTCGCTGGTCATGCACTGGGACACAGAGTTTACAGAGCTCCTTAAAGACGCTGAGCGAGTCACCTGAGAGAGCGGTGTTTTCCTGTTGTAAAAGAAGTCGTGTTGGTGGCATGCAGAGCTGGCCGAGTGGGCCTGGAGCCCCAGCTGGCGACTTCCCTCCTCCATCTCAGGCCTGCCACGCCCAGGAGGCTCCTCGTCCTGGAGGGTCCTGGACATCCGGATGCCTTTCCAGACAGCCTGGCTCAAGGTCGGGAAAGGAGTCCCTGACCCAGCTGGAGCACGGACCCGTTTCTCTAGATTCCAAATGTAGACTGAGGCTTGCAGTGTAGGGTGGAAGAGAGACGACGGTTTATGGAGCCTGACGGACCTGGGTTTGAATCCTGGATTTGTCACCAGCTGTGTGGCTTTGAGCCTGTTCTAGATGCCCTGGGCATCTCTTTCCTCACATGTAAAGTTCACTCAACTAATGTGTCTTGGAGCTTCTTCCAGAAGCCAGCAGCTGCCAACCAGGTTAAATAAAATAGTCCACCAAAGGGGCTGGGCTCGGCGAGCCCCACTGGAGAGCTACTTTGATTCTCATTCTTCTTCTTGTCCTTAGTCCTGGGTCCTTGATTTTTTTTTCCTCTTTGGGGGGCCATAGAAACAGCTTGGCTATTTGCACAAATCCCTGGGGCAGGCCCACAGAAGACCGGCAGGAGTGGAGAGGGGAGCACAGATGGACCAGGGGCCATGGAGCGAGCGGGACAGGTGAGGCTCACAGGACACAGTCCCTTCAGCCGAGTGCAGTGGGCACATGGGGAAGGCTGTAGACATGGAGGCTCGCAGGGTGGTGGCCAACACGGTGATCTCCATAGCCAGATGGCCTGATGCCGGGGTCCCCTCTGCCACCTGGGATCTGTGTGATCCTGGGCAGGTGGGTGGTCGGTATCTCACCTGTGTACTGGGAATAATCATAGATCCTGCTCTCAGGCTGTCGTAAGATTCAGACGTGGTCTGTTAGAACGGAGCCTGGCATGTGGGGAGTGGCCACGGATGTGGGTGCTATTATTCTTGGGGTCTCCAGAGGGTGGAGCTTTGCAAGCAGGGGCAGGAAGTAGAGTGGCTAGGTACTTCCAGGTCTTTGGGTCAGACTGTTAGGGGTTGAGTCATTGATCTGCCTCTTGTTAGTTGGGTGAGTAGGGAGAGGAATGGGACTTCTCCAAACCTCAGAGTCCTCAGCTGTAGAAGAGGCACATGCTGACCTCATAGTGTGCTTGGGTGGATTCAGTGAGATCACGTATGAAAAATACCCAGCACGGAGCCTGGCCCATAGCAGGTGTTCAATAAATGGTCGCCATTATTGCCATTCTTATCAATAGACAAATGAGTCAGGGAGGTGAATTTCAGCTCAGCCTAAAGAAGGGCACGAGATGGACTCCCACCTCCAACAGTGGGACTGGGCTGCCTGGGCAGGTAATGAGTGTTCTGTGGCTGGAGGCATCCAAGCAGGCAGGGGCTGAGTGCTGGTCAGGAATGGAATGGAGGAAATACATTATTGACGGGAGTCTGCACTAAATCACACTCAGTGTACCTTCCAGTTTGAAAATAAGACTCTTTGTCGAGGTGCATTGGCTTGTCCATCCAGAAAGGTTAGCCCTAAGGGGGTGTTTTCCTAACCATGTGTATGTGTAAGTATCAATATGAATCCTGAGAAAAGATGTTCTAGGTCAAATAAGACCGGGAAGTCCTGGATACCATAGTCTATCTTAGAAAGCCACAATGCATATCATGCAAATTCAAGGCTCTGAGAAGTCCTGAAAATAAAAACTGAAGAAATTTATTTTAAAACAGGGCCCTTATTCAGATATTACAAGGCAGTTCTGTGCTGGACAGAACATACTCTAGAAACATCCCGCCTCTTGGAACTTGCTCAAGTTGGTGACCTTCTTCTCTTTGAAACTTATATCCTCTCAGCAGCTCCTGGAGCAGTGAGCTTTCTCTCCCATGCCCTGTCACTGCTGAGAGAGCCTGTTTGTAACCTGTGGAATCATCCCAGTCCCTGCCTCTGCCACTGTTTCCTACGACAGATGATGACCTATGCATATATGAGGACTGTCCCGCAGGGCTCTCCTTGCCCCTTAAAAATGTCGGTGTGCCGGGCATCCAGCACCCTGGGCTCCCTGCTATGCTTTCTGCCCTAGTTTTGCCAAAGGCTTCACACTGCATCCTGCTGCCCCGAGCCTCAGCACCCCCATCACACGCTGACCTTTGTGCGCGTGGCACAGTGACAACCGAGGAACCGACAGACCCTGTGGAAAGTTGCCTACTGTCTGACCAGCCCCCTGGGAAGCGCAGCGGCAGGTCTGGTCCGTCCTGTTCTGGGGGGGGACCCCAGCACTCGGGTGGCGCCGGCAGTGCCAGTGCTCAGTGAGTGCTGCCGCGTGGAGGGGCGCCTCATTGCTGAGGGGCACTCAGACTCGAAACTGAACTTTGCTTTAGGGTTGTAGACGCGGTTTCAGAGATCACATGCTGAATAAGAAAACAACTTTGTCCTGGGCCTGATAGCGTCGTGATTAAAATTTGAGGAAGGCCCCAAGGATGGAGAATCAGGGTTCTCGGGATCTCACAACCCAGCGCTCCCTGATTCCGTTTCAGTCGAGGCCGCTGCTGCCGTCCCAGCAGCTTCTCTTCCTGCCCTGGGATCTCACTCCTGCTAGTCCCTGTCCTGGAAGGCCAGCCCTCCATTTCTGTCTGTCTCTGTCCCTTGCTCTCTCTCAGGGGTGAGAAACCTGCTTCCCCTTCATGGAACCTTTTCAGACCCCTCAGCGCCACCCCTGCCGCTTGCCATTTACTGAACTCCTTTGCCAGAGTTGATTTTGGGTTGCACCGTTTCCTTGCCGGTTTCCCCAGGCAGACGCCCCATTTCCTGAAGCCCGCCACACCTTCTCATCTCTCAGTGTGGCACAGGACTGGACGTGCTAGAGCTTAGCAGCTAAGCTGAACATTTGCTGTGTGCAGGGACCGTGCTAAGTTGCCTGCACATATTGCCTTATTGAGCCAGCAGTTCTGTCAATCCCACTGTGCAGATGAGGACATCGAGGCTTCTAGAAACAAAGACTTGGCTCAAGCTTGCATGGCTGTGCAGAGGTGGTAGAGCTGGGACACAAGCCCAGGACTTCCAGAGTCTGGATTCTTAATTCATCACACTCGGTGGGTTCAAACCCGTAGGGACCAGTGGGGTGAGTCCTGCCCTCTGCTTTCTAAGTCCCCTTCTATAATGTGACAGTAACCATAGCAACCCCCTGGGGCCACTGAGAGGACGGGGGACACTATGTGTGAGGTGGTGCCACAGTCCCCAGCTCACCGAGAACATCTGACGCGTGTTATTCTCCTTCCCGTGCCCCTTTTCATGCTTTAAGCTCCTCTAAAATCCTTATCTGATTTTGATTGTGATCTTTGTATATTTTGGGACATAAACAAATCTTCAACCCCCAGTATATGGTGAGTGTCTCACAATCATTTGTGAATTGGTCCAAGTTATGTTCAGGAGAAATGTCTTGTGGAATTTCACCTCAGCACAGGGTGATGGAGGCAGAGATATCCAGGTTTGACTCCTGCCCTACATTTATTGGAGGTTCGCTCTGCAACCACAGGCAATTTATTCAGCTGCAAGGAGCCCTGGCCTCTTTATGTGCTTAATGGACATAATAGAACTTATCTCATTAGAATATTTTAAGAATTAAGTGAGATAATGAAAATAAAACAATTCGCACAGTGCCTGACACATACTAAGTGCAAAAAAATTGTCAGTTTTGATGATAATAGTTATTTCCATTTTCATGCTAATTAGTCAACCAGGAAGAAACTGATGTTAGGGAGTTCGGGTTATTTGCCCAAAGTCACCAAGAAAGGTCTGAGAAGAGTTGGCATGAGGCACAGTTCTCCTCATCTGTAAGCTGTGCAGTGCTCAAAGGCATAGGGAAGTCTGCAGTAAATATTATTCACCCATTCAGCAAACATTTATCAGGTACCTACCATGCATCAGACGTGTGCTACGAGCTAGAGGCGCAAAGTCAACCTGGGCTTAGTCCTTCCCTTGAGAAGCCAGTGGTTTAGCGAGCAAGACAGGCAAAAAGAAATTTCCCCAGTCTGATCCCTGCTCCGATCCAGGCACACGGGGTGCTGTCAGCACCTAACCCAGTTTGTGGGGATGAGGACAGCTTCCTGGTGGAGGGAGGGAATATTCTTGATGGAAGGAACAGCACGCGCCAAGGCACAAAGACGTGAAAGCAAGATCCAGATCTCTCCCGGGAAGACGGAGTAGATGCGTTTTCCCAGAGTCCTCCACTGAGGGTAATTAACAACCCTGGACATTAGATACAAAATAAATATAAGAAGAGTCTGTAGGGTGGAGAGAAGATGTAGGCTGGCCAGGGAGCTTGAGAGACTAGGAAGGGCATGGCGGTGAGTTCCCTGGGTTTTCTTTTTTCTTTCTCTTTCCTAGACTTGGAGGAGAAGAAGCTGTCAGCCTTGAAATGGACTAAAAAGCCCCCCAAAAGTCTGCCTTCTGTAGCCAGAGGACCAGAAAAGGGGCATTCTACTGAGATGGAGATCTTTTGAATAATAACTGTTCTATTCTTGTCAAATACCACAGGAAAAAAAAAACCATAGCCCAAGTAGGAATTGGCCTCTATTTCTGCCCTGACAAGGGTATAGCAGGGCACCCCAAACCCTTACCAGGGAGTGTCTGAGGAGGAGGAGTAAGGAGCCACGAATTTTATCCCTGCTGGCCAGTAACAAGCACCCCACTCTGTGGTGTCAGTGGAGACCATGGGGTAGTCTCACTCCACCCTGCCAGGCAATAACCCTCTCGCCCTCTCTTTTGGGGTGATTTTAGAGGAGGCCTTGTGGAGAGTCAGGACTTTCATTATTGCCTATTGGTAATAAGCCACATCCCCCCATCTGACATTGCAATGCCAGTGGAGATCAGAGGGAGAGCTGGAACCCCACCCCCTCCCGGCAATAACAAGCCCCTCCCCCTGCTTGGGTGTCAGCTGAAGCCTCGTCAGAAATCTGGACTTCTACCTCTAACTGGCAGTAATGACGTGGCAGCCCTCTCCCCACTGTAGAGGTGGAATGGTGTCAGAGACATACAGCAAAACAGAAGGCTTAAGTAAGAGCCAGAGTCTCAAAATATAATATAAAAATGTCCACGTTTCTATAGAAAATCACTCACCAGACAAGAATGCAGAAGATCTCACAGTGAATGAAAAAAGACAGTTAATCGATGCTAGTGCCAAGATGACAGAGAAGGTAGAATTATCTGACAAAGATTTTTGAAGAAGTGATGATAAAAATGCTTCAGCGAGCAATAAAGAACACACCTGAACAAATGAAAAACAGAAAGTCTCAGGAAAGAAATAGAAGATATAAAGAAAAACCAAATGGAAATTTTAGAACTAGGAAATACAATAATTGAAAGAAAAAGCTCAGTGGATGGGCTTAATGGCAGAGTGGAAGAGACAAAGGAAAGATTCAGTGAACTTAAAGATAGAATAATAGAAATATGAATAGCAGAGAGAAAATAGATTGGGAAAAAAATGAACAGAGCCTTAGGGACCTGTGGGACTATAACAAAAGAGCTAACATGCTCGTCATTGGAGTCCCAGAAGGAAAGGAGAAAGAGGGCAGGACTGAAAAAGCACTAGGATAAATAACCACTTCAAACATCCAAATATGTTTACCACTATCAAGCTAATATGGGAAAAAGCAAATTTATGACATAGAAATAAAAAAACCAAGAAAAAAACCTTTCCAAATATGGAGAAAGACATAAATCTACAGATTCAAGAAGCTGAATGAATGCCCAATAAGATAAATCCAAAGACATTCATGCTAACACATATCATAATTAAACTTCTGAAACTATGGAGAAAAAATTAAAAACAGCCAGAAAAAACAAGCACCTTACCTATAAAAGGAAGAGCAATTTGAAAGAGAGTGTGGATTCTGCATCAGAAATCACAGAGGCCAGAAGAAAGTGGTGCTGAAATAGAAGAACTGTCAACCCAGAATCCTATACCCAGCAAAAATATTTTTCAGAAACGAAGGAGACATCAAAGTATTTTCGGATAAAAGAAAGCTAAGAGAATTTGTTACCTGCAGACTTCCCATAAAAGAATGGTTAAAGAGAGTTCTCTAAAAGAAAGGTAATGATAAAAGAAGGAATCTTGGAACCGCAGGCAGTAAGAAAAAACATGGTAAACAAGAATATGGGCAAATGCAAATGACTTTTCTTCTCTTTCTGAGCATTCTAAATTATGTTTGATGGTTAAAGCAAAAATTGTAACACTGCCTGATGTGGTTCTAGATGTAGGTAGAGAAAATATTTAAGATAATTATATTATAAATGGGAGAGATAAAGGGATACATGGAGAGGTAATGTTTCTATATTTTACTTGAACTGGTAAAAAGATGACACCAGTAGACTCTGGTAAATTACAGACATGTATAATGTAATATCTAGAGCAACCAATAAAAAAGATATACAAAGAGATACACTAAAAAATGCTGTAGACAATTAACAATCAAATTCTAAAGTATGTTCAAGTAACCCACAAAAGATATTAATAAAAATAAAACAGAGAAACCAAAAAATGGAGAACAAACAGAAAAAAGTTAGAGGACCAAGTCAAGCCCTAACATATTAATAATTATATTAATTGTGATATACCTATTAAAAACAGATTAGTAGAGTGGATTAAAAAGATGGCACAAAAAAGTACACTACAAACCAATTTCTCTGGTGAATATAGATGCAAAAATCCTTAACAAAATATAAGCCAATAGAATGCAGTAATATATGAAAAGAATTATACATTATAACCAAATGGGGTTTATTCCAGGCATGCAAAACTGGTTTAACATTTAAAAATCAATCAGTGTAATCTACCATGCTGACAGCCTAAAGATGAAAAATGATATGATCATTCAATGCAGAGGAGCATTTGACAAAATTCAACATCCATTCATGTAAAAACTCTTCGAAAAATAGAAATAGGGTATAACTTCCCCAACTTAATAAAAAGCATCTACAAAAAACATTCTAGAGCTAACATTACACTTAATGGTGAAAGAATAATGCTTTTCCCTTATGATCAAGAATAAGGTAAGAATGTTTGCACTCACAGCTCTTATCACTTTTATTCAACTTAGTTCTGGAAATTCTAACCAGTGCAATAAGGCAAGAAAAGAAAAAGAAAAGGCATGCAAATCACAAAGGAAGAAATAAAACTGTCCCCATTTGTAGATTACATGATTGTCTCTATAGAAAATTTCAAGGAGTCTAGGGAAAACTCCTGGCACTTATAAGGGAGTTTAGTAAGTTCACAGGATACAAAATGAATGTATAAAATCAACTGTACTTATAGATAATGGCAATAAGCATGTGGACACCAAAATAAAAAATGCAATATTATTTACATTTCTTAAGAGAAAAACTTTAAGTGCAAATTTAACAAAACTTACAAAGGATTTGTATGCTAAAAACTATACAACATTGATGAAAGAAATCAAAGAAGGTCTAGATAAATTGAGAGACTTACTGTGTTATGGGTTGGAAGATTCAACAGAAAATTTGCCAGTTCTTCCTGAATTGAGATATGGATTTAACACAATTCCTATCAAAATCCAGCAAGCTTTTAAAAGATAGATATAGACAAAATTATTTTAAAATTTCTAATGAAAAGGCAAAAGAAAGAGGTAAAATAATTTTAAAAAAGCAGAAGTAAGGGTGGAATAAGTATACTCAATTTCAAGACTTACTATATAGCTACAGTGATGAAGGCTGTGTACTATTGGTGGAGGGATAGACAAACAGATTTGTGGAACAGAATGTAGAACCTAGAAAAAATCCAACACAAATATATCCAACAGGTGTTCGATAAAGGTGCAAAAGCAACTGAATGGAAGAAAGATGGCCTTTCAACAAATGGTGCTGGAACAGTTGGGCATCTGCAGGCAAAGTATAAACCTCAACCTACGGATTCACAACTTAGATGAAAATTAACCTAAAATGAATAATCGTGGACTTAAATGCAAAATGCAGAACTATAAAACTTCTAGAAGAGACATAGAAGAAAATCTTTGGGATCTCTGGCTAGGCAAAAAGTATTAAACTGGACACTCAACACAGGGTCCACAAAAGGATCGACAATACATTGGACTTTATCAAAATTAATAACTATTGCTCTGTGACAACCCTGCTATGAGAATGGAAAGACAAGTCACAGAGTGGGAGAAAGTATTTCTGATCCACACGTCTGTAAAAGGACTAGCATCTATGACACATAAATAACTCTCAAAACGCAATGGTAATAAAGCAAACAATTCAGTTAGGACATGGACGGAAGGTATGAGGAGATACCACTGAAGAAGATGTACCGGTGACAGATAAGCACGTGAAAAGATATTCAACATTGTCAGCCAGAAAAGAGATGCAAATTGAAACCACAGTGAACTATCACTACACGTCTATCATAATGGTTACACTTCAAAGCAGTGACTACGCCCCGCGTTGATGAGGACGCAGAGAAATGGGATCACGCACAGGTTGCTGGTAGGATGGAAAATGGTCCCGCCGCTCTGGAAAACAGCTTGACAGTTTCTTTAGAAACTAAACGTGCAACCTCGCCACTGCACTCCTGATCACTCACGTCGGAGAAATAAAGACTCGTGATGCATCCATAGCATAGAACAGGACACTGCAGGAAAAAGGAGTGAACTATTGGTACTCGAAACGACTTGGATGGATGTCAGGAGAATTATGCGGAGTAAACAAAGTCAATCCTAAAAGACTACATAGTGCAGGATTCCATTTATATAAACTATCGAAAGGCTAAAACTGTAGAAATGCAGAACAGATTAGTGGTTGCCAGGGGTTACAGAGGAAGTGAAGGCAGGAGGGATGTGGGTGTGGTTATCAAAGGCAACATGAGAGATCCTTGCAATTCTAGAAAAGTCATTATCTTGACTGTCAATGTCAATATCCTGGTTACCATAGCGCTTCGCCAGGTCTTACCATTGGAGAAAACTGTGTAAAGGGTACGTGGGATCTCTCTATGTTACTTCTTACAACACACGCAAATATAAAATTATCTCAAAGAGTTCAATTATAGACAAGCATAATCTTTTCCAAGAATTGTAGCATCAAGTGCCTGGGACTGAAAACAGGGAGCGTGTGGGAGGCTTACAGCAGGTGAGGTGCAGAGTGCCCTAGGGGGCAGATCATGCAAGGTTGGGGTTCCAGCCCTTTGCCTGGATAGCTGGCAACCGGTGCGGTTTTGACTGCACAGAGAGGTGGTCGGCAGTGGTGTTTTGGAGGCTCATTCCAGCAGAGCTGAGGGGAGGGGGCCAGTGGGTGATTCTGGAAGGGGGAGACCAAGCTGGGGAGACAGAGCTGGGGATGACAAAAGCTGAAGCTGGCTGGGGCAGATGGCCTGGAGGGATGCCCTTCCATGTGGCATCTACAGAGCCTGGTCCCTTTCCCTGAATCCCAAGGGAATCCACCGTAGAGGAAAGAAGACCGGCAGCCCTTTACCCCCAGGCAGCGGGCTGAGAGGAGGGGCACTGTGCACGCAGCAGCCCCTGTGAGCTCCGGAGTGCCTGTTCCTCTCGGGGCCCTTCAGAGAGCAGCTGGGAGAGGAAATGGCTTTGCCCTTTACCTGGGCACTTGGAGAGGAGCACAGGTTCACCTTGCTCAGGGTGTAGAGTCAGGAGATGAGACTTTGCCTTTAGATGTCACCTCTGTATAGTTTGAGTCACTGCAGCCTACATGTGGTCCATTTGTCATATAAATTTTTTTTTAATAAAATGAATAAAAGGAGGTGGGGGAGGACCATATTCTAGTCCTTCTAACACTGCTGCATGACCTTGAGCAAGGCCCCTTGCCTCGCTCTCTCCTCCGTGGTAAACCAAGGAGGCTGCACAAGTGACGCCACGGCACTCACTCTAGCCTGGGCAACAAAGTGAGACTCTGTCTCAAAAAAAAAAAAAAAAAAGAAAAAAGAAAAAAGAAAGCCATGGCAAAGCCGTGGCAGGAGGCCGTGGGCTCTGGATTCCTGTTGGGGCTCCCTGTCTCACCAGGTAAAGGAGACCAGACAGTGCTACTTGTAGGTGGCATCAAAAACTCCTTGGGGGGTTTTTACGTGGGGGGGATTAGCCAATTTTCCCTTCTCATTCTGCAAATGGGGACACTGAAGGTCAGGGGCATGGGAACCACTGTCCAGAATGCATCCATTAGGCAAGGACAGCTTGGACCAGTCCAAGCCCATTGGCAGCCCCTGTCCTCTGCCTTGGGCTGTGTCTTCTCCGAGGGCTTTGTGAATGTGCTGGAGAATGAGCTGGGGCTGGCGACACGGAGAGCAGAGTGGCTGAGCAGTTGCCCCCACATCCACCTGCAACGCGTGGCCCGCCAGCCTCTAGTGAGCATCAAAGTGGCAAAACATCCCACAACATGTCCTGGGAGGACAGTGCTTGAAGATCTGGCTCAGGTGATTTAAGCAGGATGGGCTCATCCGATGGGATGGAACGACCTTTCATTCTGGTTTTAAACTCTTCGGAAGTGTTCTCAGCATTTTCCACCACTGTGGAAGGGAATATGATCCTTCTGCAGGAAACAGTTTGCATCAGGGAGGGTTTGTGAGCTGTGCTCGCTGCTGCCGGGGGGCTTTGCAGATGCAGCCCGACCTTGGCTTTGGGTGTATTTTTTCAGTTTCCCAGTGCTCAAGTTACAGAAGCCTCCCTCAGACGGGCTGCAGAGAGGGGTGTTTACCTTGCTCTTCAAAAAGGTCAATGGGCAGAGAATCTCTGATTGGGGAAAATTAGATCCAGAGGACCGTGCCGTGGGTGCTATCTATGCAAGCATAGTGCAATTGTCATTTCTTTGCAGCGTGAAGGCTGCAAGGAGCAAGAAGGCGGGATAGAGGAGCTGGGAGATGCCGGCCTCCGATTGGCCCAGAGAGCTAGATACAGCCAAAGGCTTCTGTGGTCTCCAGGGCACAGAAGCCACGGGCAGAGGAGGAACAAGGCCTATAGTTGGGTGTCTGTACCTTTTTCAAATTATGGAAACTTTTGGCAGTTTGGTGAAACTATGAGCCCTTTCTCTGAATAATGCTTTTTAAACTGATGAAATAAAATACACGAGATTTTAAAGGAAACCGATTATCTTGAAATTCAGCTATCAAAATAGGAAAACATTTGTACTACTGTAGCACAAGTGGTTCTTTATTAACACACAAAATATTTTGAGATATCTGCAGCCACTGTGAAGGGAGAGGAAAATAGCTGCGGTGACAGTCACAGGTACTCTTAATACTACTGTGTAATTTGTTGTTTGCATCCATAATGGAAGCAAATGCCACATCTTGGAGGTTTGTAAAAACACAGAGGCACATGCCTACGGGTTGTGGGTGTATAATGAGAAAATAGTTGAATCCAAAGGCTCCAAAAAGGTTAGTGCTTTGAATAAATTGATTGTAGTTAAGGTTAAATAGAAAGGCATTAAATAATAGCCTTGTTTGCTGTATGAGATTTTTTTTCTGGATCCTTTTAATACTTTTTAATGTATGGTAAAGTGTGTTAAATATATATTTTGTAATAATGGTAACATTTTTTTTCAATGCAGGAGGGAACATATACTTATTTCTCCGTTAAGCCACAGTTAAGGTGTAAGTATACTGCTTGATTCTCACGGGCAGGCCGAAGCATATTAAACCTGGATGTATCAAGAAACACCCCTATAAGGCAATGATGTCCTAAAGCTTAGATGCCCCCAAATGACTCCCCCCAGGGAGTCGGTGTGGTGCAGAGTCAGAAGGAAAGTCCTCTGGAGCATGAAGCTATGCTGTTTACTAGGGGTGACAATCCACTTAATGCTTAAGTCTTATTTTTCACAATCTGCACAATAGGGATTATAATCCTACCCCCACAGTGATGTGATGCGGATGAAAGGAGTAGAGGCCAAACAAATGTGAGTTCCCTCGAGGTTCTATAGGTTGTGCACAACCTGCAAAACTGTAGGTGATGGCTCTGAGTAGCCTTTTCCTTTGACTGTAGACTCTCAATTATTCATGCCTTGCTGGTGGGTTCTGCATATCGGGGCCGCGTGATTCCATCGAACAACTTCCTACTGAGACTCTACAAGGACTTGTGCATGTTCCACATTGGGAGCTCTGAAAGTGGGGTGGGAGAGAGCACAAAGGCCACAGAGAGTATTTTAATCGCACCCCCTAGAGACTCGTCAATGTACGTTACAGTAGCTGCGACGTACTTGGCATCTGCTATGTATTAGATATGCCAGGTGTTGCTGTGTGCCTCAGTTTCCCACCAACAAAATAGTAATGCTAACAGTGTCTACCTCCTAGGGCAGTTAGGAGGATTCACTGAGTACTGTTTAGAAAGTGCTTGGCGTGGCACATAGCGCTGTAGCTGTGCTTGCCAGGGAAGCAGGAAGCATATAGCCACTTACCCATGCAGCATCCTTGCAAAGTGGGCTTAGGACTCCCGATGGTCAGGTGGGGAAACTGAGAAACCAGCATGAGATACTTGATGACATCTTTGTCAAGAGAGAGGGACCCTGACATCTCATTCAGCTCAACCAGGGAAGCCGATCTTGGAAAAATAAAAGGTCGTTCTTTGACCATGCCCAAATTATTCCTACTTTGAAGCCTCTGCCCTTGCTGAACCGAATGCCTGGGACACTGCCCCCCGGCCTTCTCAGCGGTGGCTTCCTCCCATGGTGTAGGTCTCAGATCAAGTGTCCTGCCCCGCAGAGGCGTTGCCTGGCCACTCTAGCTTAATTAGACCCTCTCCCATCTCCATCTCATTGCCCTTTAAAATCCTCATGGTTCTCCGAAATGATTGTGTTTATTTTTGTTTTCTTGGTTCGCATCTATTTCTCTAATACAGTAGGGAATTTCTCTGACTTGCCCCTCACTGTTTTTCTACCTTTAAATAGTGCTTTGAACGATGCCGATCCTCAAATATTTACTAATTGACTGAATCCTGCATTCCTAAGTGGCTGTTGAGCTTCGGCTCATACACCTGCGTGGTCAGGGCGCTCATTACCTCCCGAGGCCATCTGTTCTGCTGTCTGCAGCTTTGACTGCCCGAAAGTCCCCCTCCCTTTTGTTCACTGGCTCCACTGTGCTCTTTTGGTACCCACAGAAAAACGTCTGTTCCCATCCCTTTGGAGGTGAGCTTCCTGTCTTCTTCAGCTGATGGTCTCATTTCTGGCTTGTTAACAGATTTCCTTTTCTACCTTGCCGGATCCTCCCAGGTGAGGCACAAAAATGGGGGCCGTCCGCCCTTATCTTTCAAAGTTACCCACCGATGGCTGACCACCCACTCTTGGGAGCAAAGACCTGCCCTAACCACGGGCTTGTGGTGTCAAGGACCAGAAACCCACCCGGTCTGGCTTCTGCCCAAGAGTGGGAGGTTAAATGTGACGAACAGACCCGCATTTCCCCGGCTTTGTCGTGCTGTTCATAGATTTCTTGTGGGGGCGAAGAGGCTTAGTGTCAAAGCCCGAGACACACTGGGTTCCACTGAGCTGAACCTGCCTGCGGAGCCGGGCTTCTTTCCTGCAGACCTTCCCAGAACACCGGCCGCGCAGTGGGCTCTGAGATTCTCTAAGAGGGAGCCACAGTTTACGAATTCCCAAACCGGCTCACACTAGGAACACTTCATCCATTTCCTGCAAACATCTCAGGAACCACAAGATAGCCAGGGGTTCTCAGGCGGGAAGTGGCTGGGCTAGCTGTTTCTTGAGGGTTTTCTAGCTCTGAGGTTTCGTGATTCCGGACAGGAACCTTGCAGGGAGAGGACATTTTTCTCCTACTGACCGCACAACGAGGGGCAGGCTTGCCCTGGTCTGATGGAGGCAGCGGGACGCCGATGGGGCTTTAAAAGGTCTCCCCTTCCCTGTCGCTATGGGCAGCCATCTTTCCTCCTCGTCTTCCCTGGCCGTTCTCCACCCCCAACCAGGCTCCCAGTTTACGACCTCCTTCAAATAACATCTCGGGATTCTTGGGACGATAAGAACCATCCTGTAATTGCTTGAGAGCTGTAAAGGACTTAAATTGGTTAGGATTCTAATTACCACCAAATGACTTTATTGCCTCCTGGGATAACAGGGCTGTAAACTTCCTTCCTTGGGGAGTACAGGTCCCCACCCCAGGGGTCACACAGCGGTCAGGGCCCAGGCAGCTGGGGAGGAGGTGAGAGGCCTTCTCTTCCCAAACTCTGAGAGTGCCTGGAGCAGCCTGGGTGGTGAAGGCGGCCACAGGGGAGACCCCCTCAGCCCCTCCTCCTCCCCCATGGACTTCCTGGTGGCCTGGGCAGGCCCCTGCCACTCCCTGGCTAAGTTTGGACACTCATCTTCGAGGACTGCGCCTCTATCCCATATGGAGTCCTGGAGTCTAGCTCTGTTTATTTATTCTAGCATCCAGAAATTTCCAGTAACGGGGGCCTTGTGGGGGCAGGCATAAACATAACTAGCCATAATGCAGGATTTATTCATTCATCTAATATGTACTGAGCATTTACCATATGCTAGACCCTGTGCCAGAAAGGAGAATAGATACAATAAATAAGAGGCAGCTGTAGATACACACGAAGACTGTACATAGACACAGACAACACGTGCTTACATACACACACCATACGTACATTTATAAAAGCTTTGCCATTAGGCAAACCTGAGTTCAAATTATCCCCCTGCTGTGTGCCATGGAGTCAGTTGCATCCCCTCGTTGATATTTATGATGCCCATATCATGGGACTGGTATGAGAATTCAAGCATCTGGCATAGGGTAGGACTTCAATATATGGCGCGCCACTGCTATGGTAATAAAGGTACACAGTGTTATTGTAAAAAGGAAGAATCATTATGAAAGATAATATATAACTTATCTATGATATCTATCTACAAAGATAACATAATGCTTTTTCTAAGCTACAAAGCGATATGCAGGTAACAGCCACTGGCACATTCTAAGCACTTTTGTTACATAAAATGACATTCTTATTTCAAAGGAGAGAGTGAGGACCCTGCAGGTGGGGAGGGCAGCCCGTTGAGTTGTGCCTTGAAGCGTGAGTAGAGGGGAGGGAAGCTGGGGAGGGGGGAGGGCATTCCTGGCCAAGGAAAGAGCACAGGGCAAAGGGCGTGAGATAGGAATGTACCTGATGTGTTCTGCAGCCTCAGATCATCTAGAGAAGTTGGGGTGCAGGGCTGCGTGGAAGAGAGGAGTTGCAGAGGTGGAAGGAGAAGGGCACTTCAGGAAACTTCGTCTGCTAATTTTAGTGTGGAACTTAAACTCATCTTCCCATACTGCGCACACTGGTGCTGGTTTTGGCCTGTGTGCCTGCCAGGAGTGAGTCTTCCCTCTTACTCTGGACAAGCCCTTCGGACATTTGAACTTGGGTGGGGGGTGTATCTCGGAAGCCCTTGGCTGCCTCCTAAGCACCCCTGGTTTCTTCATGTGACCCTCACGAGACAAGGTTTTGAGAACCTGTGCCTTTCAGATCATTTTTTTCTGTTGTGTTCCTTTTTTTGAAATAATCAAATTTTTATTACGGAAAATTTCTAGCATATACAAATGTAGAGAGGATAGCTTAATGAACCCCCAGATGCCCATCAGCAAGTTTCAGAAGCTAGTAACATTTTGCCAGTCGTGTTTTCTCTATTTCCCCAACCCGTTTTGTGTGTTTGTTTGCTGGAGTATTTTAAAGCAAACCCCAAATATTATGTCCTCTCATCCGTAAGATTTTCATATGCTTCTCTAACAAAGAAGGATATTAAAAAACCAAACCATGTTTTATGACAATTAACACAATTCACCGAAACTTCTAATATCATCTATTACTCAGTTCCATATTCAGAGTTCCATGACTATAGCTAAGGTTTTTTAAAATTAACTTAAAAAAAAAATCTGGATTCAAAATAAAGATTCACATATTGCATTTGCTTGCTTATATCTCCGAAGTTTCTTTTTATTCTGTGACAGCTTCTTTTCTCACTTTTTCCCAAGCTGTACGTTTGTTGGAGAAACAGAATCATTTGTCCTGTTGATTATCCCATGTTCTGAATACGACTGATTGTTTCTTCACGGTGTTTAATTTTGTCTTCCATCCCCTACACTTACTGTAAATAGGTAGTTAAGTTAGAGAACGATTGCAGTCACATTCAAATGTTTTAGGCACGAACACTTCACAGGTGGTGCTACATAACGCCCCATTATGTCAGGTTCGCACAATGGCAGGCTGTTCTGCTCTCATCTAAGATTGATTGGGGGTTCAGATGGTGCCAGCTCGATTTCTCCACAGGATACCTCTTTTGAACAGAGTCCGGTTTGTCTGTACTCCTCTCTTGAGAGGAAGCACTGAGAAGGAGACTCATTACTCCAACTGGGGTTGGATGACAGACAAGGAGTATCACCTCCCTTAGTCTATTCCTAATGCTCCTATTCATGCAGCTGAAGAAGGCCCGTTAACTCGTTAGGGGCTGTAGCACACTGCTAACTTCCTGGAGCTCAACTTTGAAAAAAATCACCTACGCCTTTTCCTCATGGATTATTCCTAAGTTTTCTTTCTCTTCGTGAACTTTCCTGGTTGGTTTTCTGGTTTCAAGTGAGAGTCCTTATGTTTGTCAAAGTGAAGTTTATCTTTTCTCAGCCAGCTCTTCAAGGTTCATTGCCTTTGTGATTTTGCCTTTATGAAAAAGCTGGCGGGGGAAGCCACCTCAGAGAGCATTGATTTTAGCCCCTGCACTTTATAGATAAGGAAAATAAAGTACAGAGATTGCCTGTTTTGGATTAAGTTGCTCGAGGTCATGCACGTGGGGTAGACTGTTGCACTGGTAACCCCCAGTGAATTTTCAGATCTTCACATACTTGTATAGTCCCCTCACACATGGACCCTGGGTGTGGCCAGGTGATGTTCTTTGGCCAGTTTGACATCAGCAAGCAATGTAAGCAGAGGCTCGATAAGCACTTGCACAGTGGCGCTTGTCTCCTTGGAATGCTTGCTCTGGGAAGCCAGCCACTGCACTGTGTAACACGACGGGGCTAGACTGCTTGGAAAGAGGCCTGGAGGGTGAGAAGCCTCAGCCTGCACGGTACAGCCCCAGCTGCATGAGGGCCTTCACCCTACACCACGTGAGCAGAAGAACCATCAGCTGAGCCCAGTCAGCCCACAGAGTCATAAGAGATAATCAATTGTGGCTGTTAAACCTCTACTTTGGGGGTGGTTTTTAATATAGTAATATACACTGATGAGGATGAGAATCCACGTCTGACTCAAAATGCCAGTCCATCTCCACTGGGCCATTCATCTTTAAGGGGGGCATTTGCCTTTAAACCTTTGCTCAAGTAGAATCATCTCAAAGAGGCTTCCCTGACCACCCCATTCAATACTCCAACCCACAGCCTGCCACAGTGCCCCTCATCCTTTGTTCTGCTGTATCTTTTCATTTATTCCGTATGATTTGTTACCTTTTAGCATCATCTATAATTTACTTAATTATGATATTTAGTTTGGCTCTGTCTCCCCTTGTAGAAGGTAAGCCCCACCAGGACAGGGATGTGGTCTGATTTGTTCATGTGTCCCAGCACTTGGAACAGGGCCTAGCATATGGTAGAAACTCAGTATTATTGGTTGGATGGATGAATGAATCCGCCAGTTCGCTCAGATTTTGGTTCTCTTCTGATTTTTTTTTGAGACAGAGTCTCACTTTATTGCCCAGGCTAGAGTGAGTGCCGTGGCGTCAGCCTAGCTCACAGCAACCTCAAACTCCTGGGCTCAAGCAATCCTGCTGCCTCAGCCTCTCAAGTAGCTGGGACTACAGGCATGCGCCACCATGCCCGGCTAATTTTTTCTATATATATTTTAGTTGGCCAATTAATTTCTTTCCGTTTTTATAGTAGAGATGGGGTCTCGCTCTTGCTCAGGCTGGTCTCGAACTCCTGAGCTCAAACGATCTGCCCACCTCGGCCTCCCAGAGAGCTAGGATTACAGGCTTGAGCCACCATGCCCGGCCTCTTCTGATGTTTTAATCATACCTTCCATATCCTTATCCCAGTAGTTAGTGGAGGTGTTGAACGTAACTGCCAGATGCCTTTCTTAAGGCTGATAGCAATCCACTGATTAATCCAGTCATCTCACAAATATTTATTGAGTCTCTGCTGTGTGTCAGGCACTGTTCTAGACACCCCGGCAGTGAGTGAACACAGCAGTCAAGAATCTGAGAGCTTCCTTACGGAGCTTGCATTCTACAGGGGAGAAAGGTAGTAAACAAACAGATAAATAAACTGTAGGATATACCAGGTACTAAGGAACACAAGGAAGCGAGAAGGGACCCAGGGCTATGAGGAGATGGAAGTCAAGAGTTTCGATTTTAAACCATCTGGTCAGGGAAGGCCTCCCTGAGAAGGTGATATTAGAACGAAGACTTGAGGAAGGTGAAAGAAGGAGCCATGGGGGATTGTAGGGAAAGAGTGATCCAGGCAGAAGGAGTAGCCAGTGCAAAGGATCTGAGGCAGGAGTGTGCCTTCTGTATATATCTTTGGTTTTTAACTTATCCACTTGGACTTGCATCTAGCCAATTTATCTCCAAATTTTCCATGAAAATGAAAGGTTTCGTCAAATGCCTTGATGGCGCCCATTTGTCTGTTACAGTTAGTGTGACCAAGGTCCCAGTTTGTTTGGGACAGTCCTGGTTTACGCCTGTCTAGTCTGATTATTAATAGCCATTTCTTTTAATTCTCAAAGGCATCCTGGTTTGGATGCTAACTTATCTGGTCATCCCGGTTACAACTATCTGAACATGTTTCCCTGGTAAAAGATACCTTTCAAGCCGGGTGCGGTGGCTCACGCCTGTAATCCTAGCTCTCTGGGAGGCGGAGGTGGGCGGATCGTTTGAGCTCAGGAGTTCGAGACCAGCCTGAGCAAGAGCGAGACCCCATCTCTTAAAAAAAAAAAAAAGATACCTTTCAAAATGAAAATCATGATTCTCATACAAATATAAAATGAACCCTTGTCAGAGATTTTTATTTAAGCCATGAATTAATAAAGGAAACAGTAAGATGTTTAAATGAGAATTGGACTTAGGGCCTGAGATTTATATTCTCCACCTGACAAAATTCCTGCCATGGACAAAAACCCCTTGCCGTGCAAGGAACAGGAAACATCCGGGTCATTAGGTGCCCTCCACATGTTACCTTCTGTCTGTGCAGAGCCGCAGGAGAGTTTGGCCAAGACAATCCCAGGTGCCAGCCCCACAGAGGCAGCCAGCGCCTGTGTCTTCTCGGCAATGTCCAGCTCTCTGTGGAAAGGCCACCCAGCAGGCCCAGCGTCATGGGCGTGTGACTCGTGCAGCCACCCAAGGCTCCATGGTCAGGAGGGTCTTCTGCTTGGTTTGATGCTCTGCTGTTGCTGTCTTGAAATTTCTACTCCTCTTTTAACAGGGGGGCCCTCATTTTCATTCGCACTGGGCCCCGTGAAGCCTGTGGCCAGTCCTGACACACAGTCATCTATTTTGCCCATTTTTTACAAATTTTCCTACCTTCTCCCATGACTGTGGCTCCTTCTGCTCTTCCTCTGTGTTTAGCTCCAGATGTGTGGGGTGACAGGTACGCTAATTACCCTGATTTAATCATCACACAATGTATACATGTATAGAAGCATCATCATACCCATAATTATGTACAATTCATTATTATGTGCCAATTGTAAAAAAAAGAAAGAAACCAAATAATTAACTCATGTGGCTCAGCCCCGAGGGCGACAGTTCGTTAGCCACGACTCCAGAGAAAGGTTAGTAACAGCTTCCGTTTGGAACATTTCTCTGCAGACCCTGGGACCCCTGGCAAACCCCTCGCATTAATCCTGGTCCCCACCTTTCCGGAGAGAAAGGAGTCTGTGCTGTTTGAGCCAGTTTCCGGCCAGGACCCGGGGGCCGAGAGAGGAAGTGACTCAATGTGACCTGGGAACTCGGGCAGTGAGTTTGGGCTGAGACCCTGGATTTCTGCAGAATGAAGAGAGTTCCAGAATATCAGAACTGGAAGAGACCACAGCGGTCGTCTTGACCTGGGTTATCCGAGAGTTGAGAAGACTGAGTTGCCGAGAGGGGGCAAATCAGCCACCGCCATGCAGGGTGGGGATGCGACCAGAGCTCGGGCTTCTGGAGTCCCAGGTCGGAAGGTCATTTTCTGCCATGGAAGTCTGAATAAGGTGCCCAGAGACCCGCTGTGGAAGAGGTTCAGTCTGTCCAGGACCCTGGGTCGGGGGAGAAGCAGGGATCGGGGATGGAACCTGGTGGTTCCCGGTTGGTGGACCCTGCTTTGAGCAGGTGGAGGTGGGGGCTTGGCGTGAGCAGCAGAAGCAAAGACTGGAGAGTGGGAGAGTCACGTGAGGCAGCCAGATGGAGAAGACCCTGGTGGGTTCCAACATGGCATTCGTGGGTGGAGAGTAGTGGGATCTGGGGTGGGGGCCTTGGACGGGGTACACAAGCCCTCCGTTTATTCATGCATCGGTTCATTCATGCAGCCATTTATTTATTTGCTCATTCACTTACAAATCTAGTTATTCCTTTGTCCACAAATATTTCCTCCAAGTATGGGATGATGGGACATAGGTCCTGGACCTGGGGGAGGAGACTGCCCCAGCTGCTGTCCTTTAAAGGCCATGGGCAGTGACAGCTTCCAGAGTGGACTGCACTGCCAGGACGGGTAACCTCGAGTGGCCGCAGAGTCCAGGCACGTTTGTGACGTGTGGAGCGCTGGAGGTGAGTGAAACAGGGCGTGGGGGAGATTGCAGCTGGTGTCGGTTGGGGGGGCGGGCCGCGTGCCTGCACAAGGTGGGAACTGCCACTCAGCTCTACACAATTATTGTCAGGCAAGATGTGATGCTGGCTTGCCACGCCTGATTTTTAAAGAGAAGTAGAAATCTGTATTTTTTTTTTAAAACATGACCTCTATTTGTTTCTGACTATGAGTTCAATATCTTTTACAACTCTCTGGGCACCAAATGTGTGGAATGGTCAAATGGGTATTAAGCTGCCCGTTTGCAGTGTCTGTAAGTTGGCTCCAGGAGCAAGACTCTCACCATTTTCTGGCCCCCTTCCCCTGCTCAGACCCCCTTCCAGGAATGGCCAATGGAGTCACAGGTCTTTTCTCTTTCCAGCCCCAACCTCACAGTCCCAGAGAGGTGGGAGGGAGCCAGGGCAGGCAGGAAGGGCCTGCTCTAGTCTTGGAAGGGTTTTCATGGGATCTCAAAATGTGTTTAAATGAACTAACCATGCAGTCCTTCCATTTGCAAGAAGGGCCACTTTTTCTCTTGCTTTTCTATCTGTTGTGTTCTCTAGCACCATGTCTGGCGATTTGCAGGGTGCTTAGTAGATGTTAGTTGAATGAATATTGATAGATAGTTCATGATATAGCTGTCTCTGGTGTTCTTGAAGAGTCCTTTAGATGCCTGAAGTCCAGAGAGATAAAGTGACCGAGCAGGTAGCTAGTGTTTCCGCTCAGCTCGGAACTCAGCAATCCTGACCCCTAGTCCAGCGACCTGTCCACTGTGCCACGCCACCTGTGAGGTCATCAAAGGGCCAAGAGAGTATGGAAGACACAGCCATCCTGGATTATCCACTAAGAGGTCATAACACTTCGAAGCAGAACACACACTTTCAAAGAACAAACACACAGGAGATCGGGAATGCTGAAATGAATTACAAATAGAAGGGGAAAAAAGTCAATAGCCATAGGGAAATAATCAATTTCATCTCCACTAAACGCTGGCATTTGCATTTCTATTGACAAGAATCATTTGCATTACTAACAGTTTCCTACTTAAGTTGAAAAATAGCTCAAAGATCATGAAAGATGCAGATATCCTAGAAGAGTGTGACAGAACCCCCAGTCATCAAAGTCTTCCACAATTTTTTACCCACATAGAATTACTTTATCTCTGCAACTCTCAGTTTCCTCATCCATCAAATGGGGATAAGAAGACCTGCCTTGCCTCAGAAGAGGAGGATTACATTATATGATGTAATTAATATAAATAGATACTAAACATATGAAAAAATTCTCAGCCTCATCCAAATTAAAAATGTAAATACAATAAAACAGTAATGAAATACATTTTTTGGCCTTTTAGATTGGGAAATACTTAAAAGCGTTAGTGAGGGTTTGAAGGAACAGGCACTCTCATACATGAGGAGTAGGAGTTAGTAAATCATTTTGGAAGGCAATTTGACATCAACTATTCATATTGTAAATGCAAATCTCTTTGACTCAGTAATTCTATTTTCCAGAATTTATCTGACAAATACACATGTATATATTAATAAAGACTGTGCAGAAGGATGTTCACGGAGGCTTTGTGATAACAAAAGCTAGGAGCCACTTCACGAGGACGCTGGTGGAGCCTGTTGTGCCGTATCCACCCGGCGGTTGAAGACGAGACAGGTCGAAATGTGCCTCGTGGGGGATTATCATCAGATACTTCGTTAAATGGAAAAAATCGAGTTGCAGCACAGTGTTAGGATCTCCTTTGAGTAAGAGAAGGATGAAGATATCTTTATCTATAAAAGCATCATCTGCACGCTGACGGCCGCTGCGTGAGCTGGCTTTCGCTCTGTAACAAGTCACCCCCGGAACTCAGGTGCTCGAAACAACCACCACTTCTTTGGTTCATGGTTCGTGGCTTGACAGGGTTCCCACGGGGTCTAGAGGGACTCGGGCCATCTCTGCTGGGCTCGCTCGTGTGTCTGTGGTCAGCTGGCCAGGCCACAGCCACCGGGTGATCCGGGACGGCCTGCGTCACGGGTCTGGGCTCGCAGGCTGTCGGCTGGGGCCACGAAGGGAGGGGGCCACACGGCGCTCCCTCGGCTTCTTCCGTTAGAGGTCACGGGATTCCCAGAGCTCGAAGGTGGACGCTATGGGGTCTCTGGAGGCTCGAGGCTCAGCATTCACACGTCGCTCCTGCTGCATCCCGCTGGGTAGAGCACGTGCAAGGCCACTCAGGTTCAAGGCTGGGAAAGTAGACTCCTCTTCTGTTTTTACTTTTTTGAGACAGAGTCTGGCTTTGTTTTCTAGGCTAGAGTGAGTGCCGCAGCGTCAGCCTAGCTCACAGCAACCTCAAACTCCTGGCCTTAAGCGATCCTCCTGCCTCAGCCTCCTGAGTAGCTGGGACTACAGGCATGCGCCACCATGCCTGGCTCATTTTTTCTATATATATTAGTTGGCCAATTAATTTGTTTCTATTTATAGTAGAGATGGGGTCTCGCTCTTACTCAGGCTGGTTTCGAACTCCTGACCTTGAGCGATCCGCCAGCCTCGGCCTCCCAGAGTGCTAGGATTACAGGCGCGAGGCTCCGCGCCTGGCCTAGACTCCTCTTCTTGATGGGAGGGTTGCAGTGTTGTTCTGAGTTTACCACTCTCCGTGACTTCCAAGTGTCACCTCGTGCAGATCTCTTCCCTGGGCTCTCCTGACACCTCCACTTGCGTGTCTGAAGGCATCGAAAGCTTAACCTGTCTATTTACAGACTCTATTCACTACCTGCCCCAAACCTGCTTCTGCCTCGGCCTTCCCCCTCCCAGCAATTGGCCACTCCTTTCTTCTAGTTGCTCAGGCTAAAATCCTGAGAGCGTTCTCGATAACTCTCTTTCCTAATCAAGCGGCAAATCCAGCGTTCACCCCCACCTCCCGGACACCAGCCCCTGCGACATGTCAGCTGCTGCCCACAACTATCTCCCCACTATTCTCCCTCTATTGCCTTCCCTACAGGCTCTATTCCTCAGGCGGCAGCCAGAGATAATATTATTTATTATATTATATAATATAATACTTATCCAGTCTGCCTGAAACATCCTTTCCCAGCTATCTGCACGGCTCACTCCCTCACTTCCTCCCTGTCTGCCTTCAAGTAGCACTCACAGATCCACCCCACAGACCCTTCTGTCTAAAATACACTCTGTCATTTGCTAGCCCTGCATCGGCGCCTGCCATATTATACATTTATTTACTTGCTTATCGTCTATCTCCCAACACCAGAACAAAAGCTCCGTGAGATCAGGGATTATATCTGACTTCTACAGTGCTATATTTCCGGGAACCAGAACAGGGCCTGGCACATAGTAGGCAGTCGTTATTTGTTCTACCCACATGCAGTGTACACACACTTGCGCGGGTCTCTATGTGCATAGAAAATTCCTGTATAGATACACAAAGAAATGTGGCAGCAATTACTTCTAGGGAGTGAGCCAGCCGAGTCACAAGGCAGAGAGGGAAATGCTTATTTTCACTGATGACTTTCAGTGTTTAAATTTTTGCTGTAAGTATATAATTTTAAAAATTAAAATATTAACAAATAACAGAACAATTAGTGTTTTTTCTCACTTCTTTCGTATTTTATAATTTTACATTCTGCTATCAAAGAAAATGTCCACCTGCATCCTCTGGTGCTGGTGGGATCCCCCTGGGGAGCTGGGGGGGTCACACAGTGGGCCACTGCTGGAAATCCCAGGAGGGTGAAGGAAGGGCCAAAAGTGCTGTCTGGAGCCTGGGAGAGCAGGACGCAGGGGACAAGGATAAGTGGACAAAGAGCTCTGGGGCTAAAAGCAAGAGGAGATCAGGGCCAGGCACAGGTCGGGAATTAGAGTGGAGAAGCCCTTCTGGCCAGGAGCTCTTGGTCATAGGATGGACTTTTACAGTAACCTCAGGGGACGGATGCAGAGGACAGGCGATTAGGCCAGGGATCTGGTTCTCTGCTTCCCGGGCAGGTCCACACACGTGGACAACGGCAGAGACTGAGATAAGGGTCTGAGCGGGATGTTACGGGAGAATCAAGGACGAGGAACCTGAGCACAGGGCTCTGCCGTCCAGCTCGGGAGTGAGTCATCTGCAGAGGGCTCAGCAAAACACAGGGTTCATTTGACAAGGTGCTGAACGCGTAACTGCTCTGTGCTCCTAACTTTTATTTGGGGCTATCTGGCCTCACTTAATCACTGAGTCTAGACTCCTGAAATGGTTTGGGTTCGACAAAAACTGGCTTAAAACTCTGGCTTCCGCCAGCAGTATCAGCTCGAGTACCTGAAAAGTCCAGGCAGGGCTGGGTCGAAGCTCAGCTGTGTCCCCAGGCTCAGGGCTCATCTCCACCTTGCTGTCCTCTGCACCAGCCAGACCCGCAGGCTCACATCTTCCCAACTTCACGCCAAAAGAGAAAGACTGTTTCCAAGGGTCACCACAAAGGTCCTGGACCGAGTGCTGTTGGCCGTGCCTGAGGTCCAAACCATCCCTCAATCTAACTGTCCCCAAGGATTGGTGGGGGAGGCCGGTGCAATGTCCTGGCCAAGACGGGGTTGCAGACCCTTCTAGGGTACAGCGAGAGGTGGAGGCAGCTCCCCCAAAACCACATGCGTTGAGAGTGGAGAAATAGGGGTCCCCTAGCAAACCTAAAGTGCGAGTATCAGAAGAAAGGGAAACGGAAGCTAAGTTGACAAACAATAGGTGTTCATTACAGAATCCAAAATGTTGCCTATTTGTATCATATAGGAGTGCTTTTAGCTGCAAGAAATAGAGACCAAACCAACACTGGCTTACACAAATATGGATTTAAATTTCTCACATAACAAGGAACCTGGAAGTAGGGCTAGTGTGTCTACGAGTCTCTTAACCTTTCCCTCATGGTCACATAGTGGATGCTTCAGCTCCAGTTGTCACATCTGCATTCAAGTTAGGAAGAAGCAGGAAAAGGAGTGTCAGCCACATCTATCCCTTCTATCAGGAAAAACAAAATTCTTCCAGAAATCCCTCAGCAGGCTTCTGCTGGGACTCTTTGTCCAGAACTTGGTCACAAAGCCACACCTAGATGCAAGGGCAGCTGAGAAAGCAAGTACTTGGATTTTCCAAATCTCTATAGTAAAAGCTGGCAATGGAGAAGGAGGTCGGGAATGATTCAAATAAAACTTTGGCATTTGTTCATTTTATGTTTGTCTTGGTCCATTTTGCGCTGCCGGAACAGAATACCACAGATTCGGTAATTAATAATGAATAGACATTTATTGGCTCACAGTTCTGGTGGCTGGGAAGTCCAAGATCAAGGGGCCAGCATTTGGTGAGGGCCTTCTCAGGTGGCATCCCATGGCCAAAGGGCAAATAAAACGGGGTGGGGGGATAGAGAGAGAAAGAAAGAGAGAGAGAGAGAGAGAGAGAGGCGGGGCGGGGGGAGGAAAGTGATCCGAAATCACCCTTTTATAAGGAACGCGCTCTGGAGATGACAGCACTAAGCCATTCATGAGTACAGCCTCACGGCCCAATCACCTCCTAAAAAGGTTTCGCTTCTTAATGTTGTTACCATGGCGATTAAATTTCTAACACATACTGCTTTTTTTGGGGGGGCACATTCAAACTGTAACAATATTTATACAATTTTGCCTTTTTAATAAAAGTTATCCTTGAATTTCTCTCAAGTTTCCAGTCCTCCTAGCTGGACTACGAAGCTGTCACGATCTGACTCAGGTGTGTCCGACAGGATTCCTTATTATTGTCATTTTTAAGCCTCAGAGCTCTTGGAAGAGCTGATGAAAGCCATGCATCCTTTCCCTGGGAAAGATAAACCCACAGACACCCCAACGTCACATTCCCTCGTGGGAGTCCCGTGCCTTCCTACAGACCGGTTTAGGAACTCCTGGGCAGAGCGCGAGATGAGCAGAGCTGCTCGAAGTCAGAACTAGAACAGGGTAGAAGGTGTATTGGGGGAAATGGCTTTTTCTTGACATGCGTTGAGTGCTTACCACGTACTAACGTGTGTCAACTCATGTCACTGGCCCGGAGACCCTAAGAGGCAAGAGCTGCTGTTATTCATGGAGCAGGTGCACAGGGGGATGTCACGTGCCCTAGGTCACGCAGCCGGTAAGAGGTCTAAAGTGATTCCTTTGTTCCCAAGACACAAGGCAAAGGGAATAGAATAGCTCCTGGGGGGAAAAATCCCTGGGAAGGAAGCAATGGTCCCTCAGAATCAATGTTTGCCTCTGTAGTGAAGTTGGACATCTGGTCACCTGAACCTCTTATGGGTGGAAGATCCTGTTTCTGGAGGAGCCTGGGGGAGGGGCGTGTGTGGCTGAGAAAGGGGATGGGGACCCCGGAGCAGAAGGGACCTGCGCCTCTCCCATTCCACTTGGGAGTTTGGAGAACTTCAGTCTCTGTGGGCCCTTCTTATCAGCAGGGCAGGAGGAATGGCCACGAGAGGCCTAGAATGAGTGAGACCTGCTGCCCGGCCCAGGCTCCCATGGCCCCAGAGGTGTGGGAGAGCCTTCAGCTTTCCCTCCTGCTCAGGAGAGCGAGGAAGCCAGGCGCATTCTCACCTGGGGCAGGAGGCTGCCGCAGAGGACGTGCACCCCCAATGGGGGGGTTGAATGAGGTGGTCACGCCACAGCCAGATGAGACACACCTCAGTGGGCGCTAGTGGGGGACTGAGCACGCTGGGAAGCGGACATGCCTGGTGGTGGCATTTGCACAAGCCCTTTCTCACCCCTCACCCTGAGCCGAGCAAAGACCCCCGTGGGAAGGAGGGGAGCAGAGAGGGACAATCTCAAATGTGACTGCCTTTAAACCTGCAGGGTCTAAGGAGAAAGTAACCTAGAAGGTACTGGAATAAATTTCCTGCAAACAACAGAAAGTAAATCCAGCTACAGCAAAATGCTGGAAATTACATTTTGCACATTGGATTGCAGGGTCATAAAATGGGTACCGGCTACCAAGTTATGCGCGACCCACCTTTGGTAACTGGATTTTTAATCCTTCGGTCTCTAGCCTTCTCCTTTCACCCAGAGTGGTCCAGAGACTACGTGTCAGTGGCCACATTCACGGGCTCCGAGTGATTTGTCACCTCTGAGTCTGCAGAGACACTGGTGGCTGTCATCTGTGGTCTGGCGTACGGCGTGCCTGAGGGTGGAGCTAGCGTCGCTACCTCTGATTTACAGATGGAAAGACAGAGGCTGAGCGAGATTAAAGGGTGAAGTTACACAGTGGAGTAGAAGGAGAGCAGGGCGAGACCGAGGCTCCCCAGCTCTCGGTCCAGCTCCAGGGCGGGTCAGGGCCCCACGTAGATTGCAGAAGATTCCTGGAACTTGTGCATGGAGGTCAGACCTGTGCATAGAGGTCAGTCCAGACTGCCCAGCTTAGGGGAGCAGGCGCCGTGTCCCCCCAGCAAGGACGGGTCTCACATGCAGAAGGGAAGCTCAGTAGGTAGCCTCCCTGTGAGCTGGCGTTGCTCATCTCAGGGCTGGGATCCAGGGCAGCCGCTCTCCTGGTGGAATCTGGGAGTGACGACATCACTCCCCAGTGGGCCTAACTCTCAGTCCTTGCAAAGTCCTCTCACGTCCTCTCGGAGCCTCTGGATTGCTTGTCGAGGCAGGCCAGGTGGGAGTTACCACCCCTTTTCACAGACAGGAAAACTGAGGCTCAGACAGGGCATGAGGTTTGCCCGAGGTCTCGCTGCAAGGAAACAGAGAGTGGGGTGAAGTCTCAGGCTCTCCAGGACAGAGTGAGGCTGGTCTTCCAGCCGGCCCACTCGTGCATGTCCTGGAAAGATAGACTGAAGGAAATAACTTACTGTCTTACTCTGCATGCCAGAAATGACAACATCTCCTCTCAATCCTACAGAATAACCAAAGACACTAAATTCTGTTTTAATAAAAAAAATTAATCCCTATATTTCTCTCTTACTCTGGGATGTGCAAATCAAAGCCACAAGGAATATGTTAGACACAGGCCAATTGCAAGGCCATTGAAGGAGTGTTCTGTTTGCAAGGGACAGTCAGCACCACACTTTGACCAGCCTGGATGGGACCCAAGTTGTTCATGTCTATTTATGGAGTATTCAGTAGCTGCTCAATAAATATGTCACGATGAACGCATGAAGGAATGCATGAACAAGCAGCCTCTCTTGGCCTCCTCTATGTCTCTATGCTGGCCATGGTTCAGCTCACCAAAGTAAGGGTCAGAAAGGCCCTTAGAAATCATCTTGTCCAACTGCCTCGTGTTACAGATGAGGTGCAGAGGGGGTGAGTGACCGGCTGGAGGTTGCACAGCAAGTTAGAGGAGGCACAGGGGCAGGAGGACAAGCTCCCTGGTCCAGAGCTCATCCCGAGGCCCCGTCCAGCTTGCCTTCTGCACAGGAGAGCAGCTTTGGCCAGGAGAGACGGGAGCTGTCCTTTAGCATTGACTTTGCCGCTGAGCCTGGTGCCACCTTCCAGCTGGTGGGTTCTGGGGAGCTTCCTGGGCTGTGCACCATCTTTGGATTGTGAGATCGATTCTGTCTGAGGCCCAGGGCACACCTGCCACCTGCCTTCACCTGGGGACAGGATGTCCGATCCCTATGTTGAAGTAGCACAGATGCTGCCCCATCTGGGGTGCAGAGGTGGAAGGATGCACAGTGTGGGGACGCAGGTCTGCTGGATGACAGGGCCCGGGAGAGGCTGCGTCTCCCATGGGTGCTGCGGGAGGAGGGTGATCCGGGCA
Source organism: Mirza zaza (assembly GCA_008750895.1). Classification (NCBI taxonomy): domain Eukaryota; kingdom Metazoa; phylum Chordata; class Mammalia; order Primates; family Cheirogaleidae; genus Mirza; species Mirza zaza. The sequence continues at coordinate 77,115 of VSMD01113689.1, forward strand.
GGGAGCCAGGCAGAGGCCGGCTGACCTTGAGCTGGTGGGCAACACCCCACGGGAGGAACCAGCCTGTGCAGAGCAGCGGGCATCAGCATGGGGCCCTGTCACAGGAGAGGTCAGGAGAGAGACGTGAGTCCTCAGCGTCACCCTGCAGCCCCCCAGCCATCCCCCCACAGCTCGGGCAGCTCAGGGTGGGGAGTGTGACCAGCTTGTCCTGGTTTGCCCAGGACTTTCTAGGTTTAGCACTGAAAGTCCTGTGTGGACCCGTGCAAACCTGGAGGGCTGGTCCCTGTAGGTTTGGAGAGTGCATGACCTGGGGACGGAGGAAACCTGCTCCTAATCCCGGCACATGCAGCAATTGTTTTATATGGAAAACTCACTTTGCTTCTCAGAGACCAGCTTCTGCATTAGCAAAAAATGGGCAAATGAGAAATCCTGCCTCACAGCGTCACTGTGGGTGGGTAGAGACCTTTAATCCGGGGGCAGGCCTGTCCTGTTTGTCCTGTTTACTGTCTGTCCCCAGTGGTTAGCACCTGGTGCACACCCAGAAATACCTGCCGACTCCCTGGAGGGCTAATGTTTAGGGAGCACTTCCTCAGGGCCTAGCATTCTGTGTCTCGGTCATTTCATTCTTATTGTCCGCTGAGGGACAAGGTGACTCTTCCAGGCCCTACCTTGGGCGAGTGCAGAGTTGGGCTCAAACCTGGGCAGTCTGGCTCCAGAGCCCAGGTGCCCAAATTCCGAGTACTGTGTTTCCCGTGACTCTGTTTTGTAGACCGTGAAGTTTTGCACAAATCATACAAACCACTCTGGAGGAAGGAGAAACACCATGACTGTCACTTAGGGAAAGGACATGGGGACAGAGAGAGGTGGCCTCCCTGCCCCATGCTGTTTCTAAAAGAATTTTCCTTGCACTTTTTTTTACTGTAGACAGAGCCCGAGGCATTTCCTCACATCTGGGTCTGGCCCGGACGTGCCCAGACCATGGCTCCTTCCAGACCCACCACGAGGACTCAGCTACTTACGGCCACGTCCGGATTCATGGGCAGGGTCACATCGGGCTCGCGCAGCTGCTGGGTCGCCCCAAGGCTGCCGGTCTTCTCCTGCTTCCGCCACTTGGCCCGCTGGTTCTGGAACCAGATCTGTGGTTAGGGAGAGGGTGTGGGTGAGCAGAAGTGTTTTTCTCCATCTGGTGCTACCTGCCTCAAATGCATAGCAACGACGCCTCCGAGGGACAGCACTTTCCAGTTTGTAAAGATCCGTGGCCTCCAGGACTTCTTTGGAGCTGGAGGTCACCCTTCTGAGAGAGGACGGGGTCGCAACCTGCAAAGCCTGCAAGGCCGGGGGGACCTGCCTGCGTGAAGCAGCTGGGCGCCTTGAGTTGGTAACGGCAGGGGCTGTGTTGAACAGAGCCTGAGGGGCAGCAGCTCAGCTCTGGGCAACAGTCACCGCGTGCACAAGTGAGTCCAGGGTTGCAGGTTCATCCAATTTCCCAGGCGGAAATATTGGTTTTTATGTGACAGCTTCCAAGTTTTAGAATACCGTGCAGACCAAATAAAAGCCATGTGTCGCCAGTGGGTCACCAGTGTGCGACCCCATGGGCAGCTCCTTGTAGTCACGAGTGCCCTGACGGTCCCTGGTGCGTGGCCGTCTCCTGGGCGGTAATTCTGCCGAGGCACATGCCGGACTCTGGGCTCTCCGGCAGGCACAGGTGCTACCCGCTTAGCTGTCACCTGATTCCACATGGGAAGGAGAAGGGGAGAAGTCTACAGGGTTGGTCCTTAGCCAGAGGGAAAGGAGGTTGGAACAGAATAAAGAGTGGAATGGTGGCCTGATTTTGAATTAGAATGAGTCCATCGCATTTGTGAAAAAAAACGGAGTGACTTAGAAAACTGTCTTACAGCCACAGTTGAATTCCACATGCTTGAGTGGCACTTGCAAAATTGGGAATGGGTGAAGAGGGCAGGATGTACCCCTGTATCTCCAATTGTGCATGAAGCAATAGGCACTCTGGGGAGAAGAGATTACAGATGACAGGTTAGGCTGCCTCTGACCGGGCCTATGACCATGGCTCCAGGGTCCTTGCTACTTCTGTGCTCCCTCCAGAGTGATACCCACATGGTCTAGACCAGGGGTTGGCAAAGTGCAGCCTGGGGGCTAAGTCTGGCCTGCCACCTGTTTTTGAATGGCCCATGAGCTAAAAATGGCTTTCACATTTTTAAATGGATAAAAAAAAAAACTAAAAGAAGAATAATACTTTGTGACACAGGCAAATAATACAAACTTCCAATTTCAGGGCTCATAAATAAAGTTTTATTGGCACCTGACCATGCTCGTTTGTTTGCACAGTGTTTGTGGCTGCTGTTGTGCTACCACGGCCTGGCCGAACGTCGCCTGTGACGGCGACGCACCCCGCGGGACTGTGCACCCCGCAAATCCTAGAGTCACTGTCATCTGGCTCTTCACAGAACAGTCTGTTGACCCTGGTCTAGATCGTCAAGACCTAGTTTGTGAATGAGCCGCATGGTGAACAATGTTCTGGAATTGTCACCGAGTGGGGAGGAAGGGCACAGAGCAGAGATCCCTGATGGTTCCTGATGCCACCTCTCCCCTTTCCACTCCTAAAGGGCGAGAAACCGTCTTGTAACTGTGGTGGCCTCATTTCCTGGAAAATAACATTTGGCCGCTATGACTGTGCTCACGGGACAGAGACAATGGAAACGTTCAGATGGGGCAGCCCTGGAGGGCCCGGGATACATGGCATCCCCCCCAAGGTCCCAGGAGACTGGAGGCTGGGGCTGAGGCCGGGGCACTGTACCTGCACCCGGGCCTCTGGGAGGTTGATCCTGGCTGCCAGCTGGCTGCGCACGTGGATGTCTGGGTAGTGGGTGAAGTGGAAGATCTTCTCCAGCTCTTGCAGCTGCTCCGTGGTGAAGGTGGTACGGACCCTCCGCTTGCTCTTCCTCTCTTCTGCACGGGAAAGGGTCCACATGGAGTCAGTGGCCTTGGCATGGGCTTTCCTGCTTCCTCGTTCTACTCTTTCAACCCCTGCTGTCACTACTGAGTCTTGGCCCCTGGCAAATCCTCTCTGATTGTGCCTTTCTGCTGCGCTGATGCCTTCAATGATCCCGCCTTGTCTACAACGGGAGACTGCAAACTATGGCCTCCAGGCCAAATCCCGCCCAATGTCTGTTTTTAAATAAAGTTTTATTAGAACACAGTGCCCTCCATTGTGAATTATCTCTGACAGCTTTTACACTGTAGCAGCAGAGTTGAGTCGTTGCAACAAAGACCATATGGCCTGCAAAGACTAAGATAATTACAATCTGTCCCTTTACAGAGAAAGTGTGCTAGCTTCCATCCACAAAGAAAAGGCTGAGCTCTGCAGCAGTCAGGGCCCTTGGCAGCCTGTCTCCAGCCCACCTGTCCAGCCTCAATTCTGCTCGGGGACAGCTACGTCATTTGCCGGGCCCAGCGCAAAATGACAGTATGGGGCCCCTTGTTAAAAAAGCAGGAAAAAAGCTTTTTCCTTTCTTCCACGGTCTCTCTCTTGAACTGTCATGGTGGGTTTTTTATTTGCTATTTCACGTCGTGCCCCCCTGAGAGAAAACAAGGACACCCGCAGGGTACACGCAGACCCTTGCAAGACCTGGACTTGGGGACCTGGATGACCAGTGAAGAAACTTGGCTGCACCCTGCAACTCCGTGCCTGACCTGGACCCCCTGAGAACCCGTCACCCCCTTCGCCTCCCAAGATGGAGGGAGGCAGAGGTCGCTGAGCGGGGGCAGGGAAATGGTTGGCCAAGAGCCCATCGCAAGGAGGCGGGAGGTGGGGGAAGGGCACTGACTGTGGGGTGAGGCACCAAGCCCCTGGCACATGCTTTGCTGGCACATTGGGTGTCACTAACCAAACACGTATTCAAACACGCAATTGGTAAGAATTTCCAGGTGGTGACCATAGTGCTCAGCCCACTCGCAGGGCTGCCTTCCCAGCCCAGGGCCCTGTGCATGTGGGTGGGTCACACGCACACTCACGAAGCCAGCCCTGCCCCCCACTCTGTCAATCCGCACACCTCACTCCATTCAAGTTGGGGTCCTTACCGTCCCTGCCACATGCCACGTGTGTGCTCATCTCTCTGGTTTTTCTCAGGCACTGCCCTCTGTCGGGGGTCACCTCTTCTCCCTTGCCTGCAAATCTGATTTCTACTGGTTCTTCACCACCTAAATTCATTCCTGTAATCTCCAAAAATTCTCTCCTGATCTTTCTACCCCTGGGTGATCTTTCTTACTGCAAGTGTTTCATTCCACCTGTTAGTTTCATCACTCCTTCCTCTATGTTTCTGTTAAGCACGTGTGTCTTTGTGCCAGGCACAACACAAGGCTGTGAGCTGTAGAAATGATGAAGACGTGGTCCCTGGGTGGAAGCACCTCACCGTCCCTCTGAGGTGGGGGATACGGACAGGCTTGCTCGTGACCTAGAGTGCGCGGTGACTGCGGCCCCAACAGAGGGAGGTGGACACGTATTTGGCTTTATCTGCCCAGGATTGCCTCTTTCTTGGGGCCAGCAAAGTACTCCTTTTGGAAACTATTCCTCCTACATACCAACCAAGTAGTTATAGTAGGAACTGGATTGGTCCAAGGGGTCCAAGGGGACCTGAACTGGACCTGTTGGAATCCATCCCTGGAATTTTTTTGCAGTAGAACCGGGAAAGAGAATCAAACTCCCCTAGTGATGTACTGATGGCAGATGTGAAATGTGAGATGAGGTCCATCAGCCACCATCTCTCTTGTCATGCTGCTGAGGCTGTTTGCAGGGAGAAGGTAGGGAGTTGACTATGTGATCTATTTTGGAGGGAAGCTGCCAGGGCATGTTGACAGATTAGACCTTGGCTAAAGGACAACTCTCCAGTTTTGGCTTGAGCAAAAGGATGAGTGTGTGTGTGTGTATGTGTGTGTGTGTGTGTTCATGTGTTTGTATGATAGGGCAATCAGGTGTTCAATTTGGACATGTTAGGCTTGAGATTTCTATTGGCTAGTCAAAGGAAGCTCTGGAATAGGCAGATGCATTTGTAGGTTTCGAGACTGAAGGCCAGTCAGCTGCATCCATGTTGCAGATAGACCAATTACAATGAGGAAAGAACAGTGGTCCTTGAACCTGGCCACACCAGGGAGCGTAAGAAGGATCACCCCATTGGCAGAATGGGAGCATTGACTGGCATTGCCTACTGCTCCTGGCTGGAGCAAGTGACAGTGGACGTTGGAGGAAGGACCAAAACAGAGAGTGGGGAGTATGTTTTCCTGACCAGGAACATTTGAGGACACAATTTCAATTCTGGTCTTAATTTGACCAAAGACAGTCTATGTGATACAATTTTAGGAACTGTAGGAAAAGCACAGACCCTTTTCTCAAATCACCTTCACTTCTGGGGCCCTGTAGAATTCCTGTGATTCTAGTTGACCACCTTGACTCTCCTGATTTTTTCCTCATTCCTATAAGAAAAATCTGCTCTCAGAAAATGATTGAGAACCTAGTCCTTCCTGTGCCTGTATCAGGGCCACTCACACTGGTGCTCAGAGGACCCAAAGCCTTCCAGGGAAGGGAGCCTGCAGTGCCTGCCGTGTGAGCCCCCATGGGGAGGGACTGTGTCTGAGACTAGCTCAGGAACTGGCACCTGGTGGGAGATTAACGCTGGACAGAGAAGACACTTCCACACGATTTGTCTGAAACATACAGTGCCACATGTCACACATCAGGACAATTGGTGAGAGCCGAATCCGCCACGAAGGAGAATATTGATTCTATTTTTAGAGCTGTTAGGGCTCTGAGCTCCAGCTGAGGTTTCCTGGCTCCCACCCAGCCCACTTTCCTTTTTCCCCAAATAAGGGAGGTAAAACCATCCCAACTGTCAATCGGGGTAGTCGCTCAGTGAAAAATAGATTTCATTTGTGATGGTTTAACAACTGAAGGGATCATCTAACCTTGTGTATATTGGTGCTTATTAATGATCCATCTATCCTTGGGTAGGAGAAAACTCACAGAGCTGGATGTCACAAGACCTTGGCTCTGTCTCCTGGCTCCACTCTACAACTCGGGCCACACTTTATTCACTCCTTGGGCCTCTGTCTCCACATCTGTAGAATGGAGCAGGAGAGAGGGGTTGGATGGTCAAGTCAATATGGCCAATCCACCCTGCCATGCCGTAATCCTCCCTCTCTCTGGGTGGAGCACGAATGGCTTGAAAGGCCTTGCTTGCTCTAGGCCTGCCCACAGTGCCAGTCTGCTCCATGCCAGGGAGAGGACCAGAGAGGGGACATTTGCTCTCCGGGAATCTACCGGGCCCAGCTGCGTTTATTGTGGAAATGGGATTTCACATCTGCTTTTGGTCTCACTCCTCCCTACCACCCCTCACTTTTGTTGTTAGTCCATTTTTACCCACTCAGAGTACTTCTGCTCACGTTTGCTGGCCCTTGGCAGCTTCCTGGGAGTCACAGACAGAGAGGTTTTAAACGTCATTCCCCACTAGACCGGGAGGTTGCCTGTGACTCCCCCTTTGCAGGACTGTCTCCTCTCTCTGCCTCTCCACCCTCTTCCTCTCCCTGAGTCCATACTGCTTTTGTAAAAAATCTTTGTTTTTTTAAGAGATATTTATTCTATTTTTAGCACCAGTGACGTGTTTAAGGCGTAGAACTGAAGCCAATCAGAATCATGTACAGAGAAATGGCAGGGGTCAGTCCGTTGCTGGAGCTTGGCGAATGTCTTTCCTGGACCCGGCTCTGGCAGGCACCAAGGGCCTGTCTGCAGGAACCAGCCATGCCTGGCAGCATCTCATTCATTCATTCCTTCATTGGGTCAGCATTTTAGCTAATAGGAAATGATATAGTGCGGTTCTATAGGAAGTTGCAAAAAAAATCACAAAAGGGGAGATTCTAGGCTGGCTGGAAAACCGTAGGCGTCCAGGGCAACATGGAGCTGAGACCCCCATGGGAACAGAGAACTGAGACAGAGTGCAGGGTGTAGAACCAGAGTACAGGTGGTGAAACAACATGGAGAACAGAGGATTAGAAATGGAAGGGCGATTATAACAAAAATAAACCACCTTTCTGTTTCCCCCAGAAGGATACTCAGGCAAACAAGGTTCATGATTAAGAATAGACTCCTTAATACAATAATGATTTCAAAGCTTCCATTTGTGTAAGGAAGGGAGCAGCTTTTTTTTTTTTTTTTTTTTTTTTTTGAGACAGAGTCTCACTTTGTTGCCCAGGCTAGAGTGAGTGCCGTGGCGTCAGCCTAGCTCACAGCAACCTCAAACTCCTGGGCTCAAGCAATCCTGGTGCCTCAGCCTCCCAAGTAGCTGGGACTACAGGCATGCGCCACCATGCCCGGCTAATTTTTTCTATATATATTAGTTGGCCAATTAATTTCTTTCTATTTATAGTAGAGATGGGGTCTCGCTCTTGCTCAGGCTGGTCTCGAACTCCTGAGCTCAAACAATCCGCCCACCTCGGCCTCCCAGAGAGCTAGGATTACAGGCT
>VSMD01113696.1:0-47786 GCA_008750895.1 Mirza zaza
TTGGGCAGGGGGGAGTGGGGAGGGGGGCGGGTATATACATACATAATGAGTGAGATGTGCACCATCTGGGGGATGGTCATGCTGGAAACTCAGACTTGTGGGGGAGGGGGAAATGGGCATTTTTTGAAACCTTAAAATTTGTACCCCCATAATATGCTGAAATAAAAAAAAAAGCTAAAAAAAAATTTGGGTGATCTGGCTGGGTGTGGCAGTTCATCCCTGTAACCCTAGCACTCCTGGAGGCTGAGGCAGGAGGATTGCTCAAGGTCAGAAGTTCGAGACCAGCCTGAGCAAGAGCAAGACCCCGTCTCTACTAAAAATAGAAAGAAATTAATTGTACAACTAAATATATATATATATAAATTAGCCAGGCATGGTGGTACATGCCTGTAGCCCCAGCTGTTCGGGAGACTGGGGCAGAAGGATTGCTTGAGCCCACGACTTGGAGGTTGCTGTGAGCTAGGCTGATGCCACAGCACTCTAGCCCAGGCAACAGAGTGAGACTCTGTGTCAAAAAAAAAAAAAAAAAAAAACAAATTGGATGATCTTAGTCATAAGGAAAATGAGGCATGTATTTCTTTTGTCAATGACCAAAAAGGAGGCATACATTTATTTTATTTTACTTTTTACATTTCTTTTGTCACTAACCAAAAGGGGGAAAAAAGCATAGTCTGTCATGACAGAAAAGAAAAAAATAACAGCTCTACAAAAACGTAATGATTCAAATATGGAGTGAAATAAAATATGACATGACTTTGAGCATTAAATGGAGTGTAAACTAGAAGAATGCATTTGACTTTGATGCCTGAGGCATCCTTCTTTAAGAAGGTATATTCATATTCTTTGGATCCAGTCATGTTACTTGGACCGATGGTGAATAATATTTACATAATTATAATATTGAAAAATATAAGTACATATATGTATATAATTTTCACAACTAATCTATAGATAAATATGGAACTTTATATTTGAAGTGCAAGATTTATATGTCATCAATCTTGACAATATATTAAAAAATGGTCATGTTGACTCAAGTTGACATGTAAGGGCATGAGGAAGATTGTACTGACATTTTCACCTGATTTAGTTGAGGAGTCAAAGGTTATTTGTTCAAAATCAGTAAATTAGAAACAGGGCTTTAAAAAAAATCAGTAGAAAAACTATAAAACCAAAATGTTCCTAATAGATATTTATTTAAAGAATAGATGATTAAGGATATTATTTAGAATTATTTAGATAATTACCAGAAAGACAAAGAAATGACTACTAGGTAGTAAGAATGATGATAGGAAAAGGGGATAGATTTTTAAAACTTTTTATTTTCCACTCTTCTGTACTTTTGAAATTTTATTTCCATGTGCATGTATTCTTTCCTTTTCTTCCTTATCTAATTTCATCCTCCTAAAGTAGCCAGTTATGAAAATTGATGAGTATTCATTCATACTATTTTGTCTATTAATTCTCTCTCTCACGCACACACACACACATATAAGTGCACACACACATTATTCACAAAAATGTTTTTTTAAATTTTATTTTAAACCCAGCTGTGAATGTACTATTCTCATTATCCTGCAATCTGATTTTTTTTAAAAAGTATAATTTTTGACATCCATCCAGGTCAACTCACTCTTTTTATTAGCTACAAAATATTCTATTGAATAGAAAGACTCAGGGCTGATCCTCAGTGCCTCTTGTGACAGTTAATACCTATGTTTTATGATTGGTGAATATCTTAAATATCACCATTGAATAAACTACAGTTTATTCCACCAATTCATTATCATACATTCAGGCTATTTCATTGCAGAAAACACACACGCATGTGTATGCACATACATATATACATACTGGTACTTATGTTTTTTTGTAGGTAAAATTTCCAAAAGAGTGATTGCCATACTAAATAATATGTATACATTTATTTTAAGGGTTATTGCAAGATTATTTTTTTTAAAGTTGCAGCATTTCACAATGCCCCCAGCAATAATGAGAATACCTTTTTTCATATATTTGGCAATACTGGATATTATTATTATTGTGAATTTTTACCATCAGGTGGGTTTAAAAAAATGGTATTGCATTGTTTTAATTTCATTTTCTCTGACCATTGGTGATATTGAGTCTCTTTACAAATGAATATTTGCATTTTGATTTTCTTCTTCTCTGAATTGGCTGTTCATAATCATTTTACACATTTCTATTTAATAATTAGTCTTTTCTTTATTAAGTGCAGAATCATTTTTCTAGTCTTATTAACTCATAGTTAGGGTCACTAGATTTGGGAAAATATCTGGACATACTTATATTTTAAACAGTATTTATTGTTCATCTGAAATTCAAATTAAACTGGAATTCCTGAATTTGATCTATAAAGACCACTCATAGTCTTATTATTTATTTGATTTTGTGTATGCTACTTTCCCAGTTAGGTCATTGAATTTGTTTATCATTTTTAATGGCTTCTATTTTCCTATCTTTATTAAGAAGTTTTCCCCTTTCCATGGTAATATGACTATTGCGTAAGATTTTGCCAAATTTTTCTATTATTTTATTTGTTACAGTTAGATCTTTATTTTGCCTTCATTTTAGTTTTTTGATTATGTCAAGTAGTAGACTTTTTCTCAGATGAATAGTCAATTTTTCCAGCACCATTTATTAAATAAATTACACTTTGTCAACTGAATCGAAATGCCAACTTTGTCACATTTTAATTTTAAATATATCTTAGACCTATTTTTATGCTACTATGCTCCACAACTAATTTATTTATCTATTCTAATCCACTTAACATGAGAGTATATCAGTTATCTGATATGAAGATTTTAAATCAGTAATACCGCACTGTTAATTTTAATATAACTTTATTGGCATTTGATGATATTTATTATTCATATAAAATTTATATCATTTCATCCAAATTTAAATTTTTTGAATAAAATGTTTGTATATTTATTATGGAATAAATTGAGGTTTTCACAGTACTAACAATCCCTATGAAGGAAAGTGCTATGAATTCCCATTATTTCTGATGTTTTAAATATCTTTCTATAAGATCTACTTAATTATCTAATTAAATAATCTTTATTGAGATATTATTCACATACGATAAAATTTACTCCTTTACAGTAAATTTTCCATCCACAGGCTTTCTTATATTCACAAAGATGTGCAAACATAACTACTAATTACAGAAATTTTTGTCACCCCAAGAAGAAACATTCAATCCATTAGCAGTCATTTATTCTCCATTCCTCCTCCTGTCAACACTTTTGAATCACCAGTGTAATCTCTGTGTCCATGTGTTTGTCTATTCTGGACACTTCATGTAAATTGAATCACATAATATGTGGTATCTTGAGAATGGCTTATTTCACTTAGCATGTTTTTAAAGCCCATCCATGTTGTAACGTGTGTCAGTACTCTATTCTTTTTTGTTGCTAATTAGTATTACATTTCATGGATATAACATATATTATTTATTCATTCCTCAATTGATGGACATTTGGGTTCATTCCATGCTTTGGCTATTATGAAATATACTGATATGAACAGAATTGTACAAGTTTTTTTGTGGACATCTTTTTGCATTTCTTTTGGGTGTATACCTAAAAGTGGAATTGCTGGGCCATAGGGTAACTCAATGTTTACAATTGCCAAACTGTTTTCCACAGAGGCTGCATAATTTTAGATTCCCACAACAGCTTTACCAGTGCTTGTTATTATCAAATTTACCTGGTATCCTAATGGGTGTGAAGTGGTATCTCATAGTGATTTTCATTTGCACTGCCCTGATAGATAAAAATGTTGATTCATTTTCTTATTTACCATTTCTGCTATCCTAATGGGTGTGAAATGGTATCTCATAGTGATTTTCATTTGCACTGCCCTGATAGATAAAAATGTTGATTCATTTTCTTATTTATTATTTATATATGTTCTTTGGAGTAATGTGTACTCAAGTTATTTTCCCTTTAAAAATTGGACTTCAGTCTGTTGAATTGGTAAAATTCTTTATATAGTCTTGATATTAAACCCATTTAAGAAATATAATTGGCAAATATTTACTCCCACTGGGAGATTTGTCTTTTTACTTTCTTGAAGGCATTGTTGAAAACAATAAATTATCTCATTTTTATGTGGTTCAATTTGAATATTTTTTTCTTTTGTTGTTTATCCTTTTGTTGTTGTATATAAGAAAATATTTCCTAATTCAAGGTCATCAAGATTTATACCTATGTTTTCTATCAAAAGTTTTAATAGTTTTAGCTCTTACATTGAAGTTATTCATCCATATTGCATTAATTTTTTACATATCATGTTATTAACATTTACAGTTCCAAATCCATTTGTTGCATTGAATATCTAGCTGTACCAGAACCATTTATTAAAATTCTTTCCCTCATTTAATTATCTCGGCACCCTGGTCAAAAATCAATTTACCATAAATGTATTTAATAATAGTTTACTTCTGGACTCTCAAGTATACTCGTCATTCATATTCTTTTGTCAGTAAAACATTGTCTTCATTACTGTAGCTTTGTAGTGAGTTTTGAAATAGAAACTTATTAGTCTTCTACCTCTGATCTTCTTTGTCAAAATTTTTCTGACCATACTAGGTCTCATGAATTTCCCTACAAATTTTTGGACCAGCTTGTCAATTTCTAAGAAAAAAAAAGCCAAGTGAGATTTTGGTATAAATTACCAAAAATCTGCAGATCAGTTTGGGGAATACTGCCAGTTTAACAATTTTGAGTCTTCTGATTCTCGAATATGGGATGTGTTTGTATTATTTGTGTTGTATTTAATTTTTCAATGATGTTTGATATTAGGTCACTATTAATTAATATGAAATGTCTGATTTTGAATCAAAAGTGTAGTTTATTATATCCCAAACAAGAAGCAGTATAATTAATTAAAGTATGTGCCTAAACTATCGACAAAGTTTTGCCATTTTAAGAGTAGCTTGTTTATGTCAGCAGCAAAGAAGCCTGGAGAGCAAGTGGAGATGAAATCATGAAAAGCATTTCCCACAGCTTGTTGAGAATTGAACACTTTTCCTTACAAGAAGTGGTCCAAAGCCTGGAAGAAGTGGTAGTCAGTTGGTGCAAGGTCTGGTGAATACAATGGATGACAGAGAGTTCCCAAGTCCAGCTTGTGTAGTTTGAGGAGGGTTGTTTGTGGAACATGTCAAACATTGTCTTGCAAGAGGATTGGCCTGTCTCAATTGCCCAATCTCGGCTGATTAATCACAAGTATACTCATCATTTCATCCACTTGGGTGGAGTAAACACCTGTTGTAATTGATTGACCAAGTTTCATGAAGCTGTAGTGGATAATACAAGTGGTGGACCACCAAACAGACATGATTAGCATTTCTGGATGAATATTTGGTTTTGGACTGTGTTTTGGCACATCATCTTTATCCAGCCATTGCACCAAATGCTTGCGATTGTCAAAAAGAATTCATTTGTCACCACACATAGCAATATGGTGTAGAAATGGTTTGCCTTTTTGTTGTGACAGCAAAGAAAGGCAAGCTTCAAGATGATTTCTCTTCTGACACTTGTTTAATTCATATGGAACCCATATATCCAGCTTCTTTACCTTCCTGATTTGTTTCAAATGGTCCTATACTGTTGGAGTAACATCAAACCTTGCTGCTAATTCACAGGTAGGTTGAGATGTATTCGCTTCCATTACAGCTTTGAGCTCATCATTATCCACCTTGGTCTAAGATCGCCCACGTGGCTCATTTTCAAGATTAAAATCACCAGAGTGGAACTTCGCAAAACATTGAAATAGCGAGCGTTCATTAGCCAAATCCTTCCCAAACACTTCATTGATATTTTGAGCTGTCTGTTCTTTGTTGGTTCCACAACAGAACTCATATTTGGAAATAACATGAATTTTTACTTATCCATGGTTTCACAAAAATTGCTCTGAAGAATATGAAAGATAACCACAAGCCAAAACATGCATTTGAAAGCCTGAGGATATAACTTCACAATAAAAATAAAACAATAAGTGTCAAAGTGAAATGTCAGCGATATCAACTGTCAAAGTTAGTACTTAAGGAAATCAGACATTTCCATTATGTGACATTCCAAATGTGATTCCATTAGTTCTTCGTTAAAGTTATTGTGGAGTGTTTCATTATTTTGATAGTGTTGTAAATGGAAAAGTACTCTTAATTTCATTTTTGGTTTGTTCATCGATTTTGCATGTGACTCTTCTATCTAGCGATTTGACTTTATATCACTTATTAATCCCAAGAGGAATTTTTCTGAGGTTCTTAAGATTTTCTATTTATAAGATCAGGTCATATGCAAATAGATATAGTTTTATGTATTTTCTTTCATATGTGAAAGCCTTTTATTTCTTTATCTTGCCTAACTGCTTAAAAAAATATAACCTAGTATAATGTTGAGTATAACTAGCAAGAGTAGACACCCTTATATTAAATATTATTTTTGATTGTTGGGGTCGTGTCTTAAACTTTCACCTTTAAGTATGATATTATCTGTAATTTTCATAGATGGTCCTTTATTAGGTTGAAGATGCTCTTTTTTATTTCTAGTTAGTTGAATCTTTCTATCATGAAATTATGTCGGGTTTTGTTAAATGCTGTTTCTTCATCTATTAAAGATGAAGAATTTTTGTGATTTTTCTTTCAAAATGGTTTATCATATGGATTGATTTTCATATGTTGAATCAACTATGAATTCCTGGTATAAATCCCACTTGTTCATGATGTATAATCCCTTTTACATTTTTCTGAATCCAGATGTTTGTTAAGAATTCCACATTTTGTCAAGTTTTGGGGGGCTATATTTGTAAGTGATGGTGGTTCATAGTTTTCTTCTGATATCTTTGCATGCCTTTGGCATCAGGGTAATACTAGCTTCATACAATGAGCTGGATAGTGTTTTTTCCCCTTCTATATTTTAGAAGGGTTCATGAAAGATTGGAATTAGTCCTTGTGTAAACATTTGGTAGAATTCACTATTGAAGCCATTTGGGTTTAGGCTTTTCTTTGTGTGAAGTTGTTTTTTTTTTAGGGGGGGGTGGTTAATAATTAACACCCTTTACTTGTTAAAGATCTATTTAAATTTTCTAATTCTTCTTGAGTGATTTTAGGTACTTGTGTCTTTCTAGGAATTTTTCCATTTTATCTAGGTAGTAATTTCTCCTGTTGCATTATTGAATTTAGTAATTTGGATCATCTCACTATTTTTTATAGGTCAGCCTAGCTGAATTTTCAACAATATTTTTGGGCTTTTCAAATAACTATCTTTTAGTTTTCTTGATTTTCTCTATTTTTTAATCTTCTACTTCATTTATTTCTGCTTTAATCTTTAATTTATTTTCATCTGCCTGGTTTTGGCTCAGTTAGGTCTTGTTTTTCTAGTTTTTTTTAGGTTGAAGACTAGTTTACCAATTTGGCATTTTCCATTTTTATTAATGTAAGCATTTAAACAATATGTTCTCCTCTAAGAACTGCTTTAATACATTCATTTTTATATTTATTCATATAAAGTATTTTTAATGTAAGTTGTTTTACTACTTTGATCCACTGATAATTTAGAAATGCATTTTTAATTTTCACATATTTGTGAATTCCCCTTCCCTATTTTTTGATATTAATAATATTCCATTGTAGTCTAAAACCATACTTCATGTGATTTCAATAATTTTAAGTATATTGAAAGTTGTTTTATGGCTTAACATATGCCCATTTCTTGAGAATGCTCAATGTGCACTTAGAAGAATGTGTATATGTGTATTCTGCCACTTTTTTAAATTATTGTACTTTTGAGTTCCAGATTTTTGGATTTCTTTTTAAATTTTTTATACATAATATTTGTATATAATTATAGGATATATGTGATATTTTGCTATTAATACATTTGTAGAATGTGGAATGATCAAGTCAGTATTTTGGATATCCATCACTATGATCATTTATCATTTCTATGTGTTGAGAATATTTCAAGTTCTCACTGCTACTATAGTAGAACATATTCCTTCTATCTAACTGCATGTTTGTGTCCATTAACCAACCTCTCTTCATTCATCTCCCTCCCCCACACACTCCCACCCTTCCCAGCCTCTGATATCAATTATCCTGCTCCCTACATACATGATATCAACTATTTTAGCTCCCATATATGAGTGAAAACATGTAATATTTGTCTTTCTATGTTTGGTTTATCTCAATTGACATAATGACCTCCAGTTCCATCCATGTTGCTGCAAAGGACATCATTTCATTCTTTATTATGACTGAATAATGTTTAATTATGTAAATATAGCATTTATTTATCCATTCATTCATTAATAGACACATTGGTACATATCTTTACTATCGTGAATTATGCTGCAATAAACAGGGCATACAAATATCATTTTGATATATCATCTTTCCTTTGGTTAAGTGCCCAGTAGTGAGATTGCTGGATTGTATGATTGTCATATTTTTAGTTTTCTTTGAGAAATCTCCTACTGTTTTCCATAATAGCTGTGCTAATTTACATTCCCATCCATAGTGTATGATAGTTCCTCTTTCCGGGCTCTTTTAAAATGATATAATAATAAAATAATATCTTTATTATTTTCTTTATTTAGTGAGATGTTGCTGTTAGACTTTTTTATTTTTAGATGAAGTTTTCTTTGAACACCTTTATAATAGCTGATTTAGTCTTTATTGAGCGAAATGTCTGTTATTTCCTTTTAGTGAGTTTCTAATGATTCTTTATTTCCTTATGTATGGGCCATACTTTTTGTTTCTGTGTATGCTTTCATATTTTTTTGTTGAAAAGTAGACATTTTATATCATATAGTGTGGCAATTCTAGAAATCAAAATTGACTTCTCATATCCAGGATTTATTTTGTTGCTGTTTGTTTGGTTAGTTCCTGGACTATATCTGTAAATTTTATATCCTATGCCATGTGTCTGATCATTAAAGAACATAATAGTCAGGCAAAGGGAAAAGGAGAAAATTATTTTTTCCACTGAGACTAATGCCATGCCTGTAATAGTCAATACCATCAGTGAACTAACTATGGCCTAACTGCCGTAATTATTATGAGTCATTTCAGACACAATTATTATATATTTTAGGGTGCATATTGTTAAGCTGAAAAATACAATGTGAATATATTTTCTAAAATGTCATCTACCATGCACTATTAGAGTAAAATTAGCCAAAATGAAGTGAATTGATTCCTAAAATAATATTTGGATTAGTGAATCTTCAATACTACACTTTGAACTTTGAGAGGTTTTAGGTGTTGCTATTGTTGCTTTGGTTTTATTTTTTATTTTGAAAGAACTTTAGACTCACAGAAAAGTTATAATATGATACAGCTTCTGCATTTTCCTCACTAAGATTCCCCTAAGAATAAGACATTACATTACAACAGTAAATTTATCAAAACCAAGAAAGTAACATTGTTATAATAATATTAATGAACTGCAGAACTTACTTGTTTTACTGATCTTTCAACTAATGCTCTTTTTCTATTCTAGGATTCCATCTTCAGCTTCAACTCCTCCAATCTGCTATAGTTCCTCACCCTTTCCATGTCTTACAAGACCTTGACAATTTTGAAGAGCACTGGTCACTTGTTTCGACACATATGTATTCCTTTCATTTTTAAGTTATAAAATAAAATGATGGAAACATAATTCCCCCCACACACTGGGCAAAGGAATACCCTTTATGTCTACAAAGAGTTACAAAACCAAATGACTAAGTTCGTAAGTCTACAGGCTATTTATATATGGGTGTTTCCCCTCAGAGTGGACAAAAATCGAAAGAGATTGGAAATAAAATGTGCTCCCTAATATTTACTCTGTTGCACTCTTCAGAATATTCAGCTGTAGTACCAGAAACCTAGTTATTTTATGCATCTAAATTGAACAGCTCAGGACTGATATGAATGGATAATGGGTAATATTCTCTCAAGATTGAAATACAGTAATTAAACTGATTAAAGAATAATGATTTCATTTGAAAAGGATTTTGAAAATGAATAAGCATGTTTGCATGTTCAGGGAATGACCCATCTTGTTAGATTCCTTGCTCCCAAATAAATGGTAAAGTCATTAAAACCATTATCCTTTCAAGAAGACTGAGATTTTAAAAACATAATAATAATAATGGAGTATAGAAAGATTCCATAAAAGCACTTTAATAACATTACTATTGAGATTGCAAGTGATTACCTATTATTAAATAAAGAGTAAGAGAGCTTAAAAACAAAAACTTGGGTAGAGAAAGTCTAAAGTGTTTTTTATAGAAAACAGGCTACTATAAAAACATCTTCAGGCAACTTTTCTCCTTGATTAGTACCGTAAATTACTATCTCTTTGCTCAATGTCTTTTAAGCAGACTAAAATCATGTAATTTTATCTACCTTGATCTAAAGTAAATTGTTACCTGAGGGAATCTGGGTTTTTTTTTTTTTTTTGCAATTTCTAAATTGAGATATAATTCCCATAACATAAAATTTATCCTTTTAAAGCATACAATTCAGTGTTGTTCAGTGTATTCACAAGGTTGTGGAACCATCACCACTATCTAGTTCCAGAGTACTCCCATTACAACAAAAAGAAAGTGCTTACCTTTTAGCTGTCACTCTCAGTTTCAACTTCTACCCATTTCCTTTAACCATGAGTTTAATTTCTGTCTCTACATATTTTCCTCTTCTGGACATTTCATATAAATGTCTGCCTTATTTTACTCAGGATAATGTTTTCTAAGCTCAGTTATTTTGTATAATGTAAGAGTAATTCTTTCTTCTTTTTAAATTTTATTTCAGAATATGACGGGAGTACACAAGTTTTGGTTACATAAACTGCTTTTGTACCATTCGAGTCAAAGTTATAAATGTGCCCATATCCCGATAGTGAGCATTATCCCTGTTAGATATGAATTTACCCATGTCCTCCTCAACCTTCCCACCTGCGTGATTTTTGATGAATATTATTTCAATATGTGCACAGAAGTATCGATCAATTAGTTCCAATTTAATGGTGAGTACGTGTGGTGTTTGTTTTTCCATTATTGTGATACTTCACTTAGAAGAATGGTCTCAGGCTCCATCCAGGTCAATACAAGAAGTATTAGCTCCCATGTTTTTTATGGCTGAGTAGTACTCCATGGTATACATATACCACATTTTTTAATCCACTCATGAATTGATGGCCACTTGCATTGTTTCCATACCTTGTAATTGTGAATTATGCTGCTGTAAACATTCAAGTGCAGATATCTTTTATACAATGTGTTTTTTATTTCCTTTTGGTAAATACCAAGTAGTGGGATTGCTGGATCAAATGGTAGATATACCTTTAATTCTTTGAGGTATCTCCATACTACTTTCCATAGAGGTTGTACTAGTTGGCAGTCCCAACCACAGTGTATCAGTGTCCCATTCTTTCTGCATCCACACCAGCATTTGTTGATTTAGGATTTCTTGATAAAAGCCATCCTCATTGGAGTTAAGTGATATCTCATTGTCATTTTGATTTGTATTTCTCTGATGATTAGAGATGTTGAGCATTTTTTCATATGTTTTTTGGCCATTAGTCTATCTTCTTTTGAAAAGTTGTTGTTCATGTTTTTTGTCCACTTTTTTTTATTTTACCATATTATGGGGTACAAATTTTAATGTTTCAAATAATGCCCTTTTCCCCCTAACCCCACAAGTCTGAGTTTCCAACGTGACCATCCCCCAGATGGTGCACATCGCATTCATTATGTATGTATACACCTGCTCCCCTCCCCCCTCCCACCTGCCCAATACCCTATTACTGTAGTACCTATGTGTCCACTTAGGTGCTGCTCAGTTAATACCAGTTTTCTGGCGAGTATATGTGGTGCTTGTTTTTCTATTCTTGGGATACTTCACTTAGTAGTATGGGTTCCAGCTCTAACCAGGAAAATACAAGAGGTGCTATATCACTATTGATTCTTAGAGTTGAATAGTACTCCATGGTATACATATACCACATTTTATTAATCCACTCTTGGATTGATGGGCACTTGGGCTGTTTCCACAGCTTTGCAATTATGAATTGTGCTGCTATAAACATTCGAGTGCAAGTATCTTTTATGTAGAGTGTCATTGGATCTTTTGGGTAGATGCCCAGTAATGGGATTGATGGATCAAATGGTAGATCCACTTGTATCGCTTTAAGGTATCTCCATATTTCCTTCCAAAGAAATTGAACTAGTTTGCAGTCCCACCAGCAGTGTAGGAGTGTTCCTATCTCTCCACATCCATGCCATCATTTATTGTGTGGGGACTTTTGGATAAAGGCTATTCTCACTGGAGTTAAGTGATATCTCATTGTGGTTTTGATTTGCATTTCCCTGATGATTAGAGATGTTGAGTATTTTTTCATATGTTTGTTGGCCATTCTTCTGTCTTCTTTAGAAAAGTTTCTGTTCAAGTCCTTTGCCCACTTTTTAATGGTGTTGTTTGATTTTTTCTTGCTGATTTGCTTGAGTTCTTTATAGATTCTGGTTATCAACCTGTTATCAGATGTATAGCATGCAAATATATTCTCCCATTGTGTAAATTCACTCTATTCACTCTGTTAATTGTTTCCTTGGAAATGCAGAAGAATTTTAATTTGATCAGGTCCCATTTATTTATTTTTGTTGTTGCTGTGATTCCTTTTGGGGTCTTCATCATAAATTCCTTGCCTAGGCTGATGTTTGTAAGAGTTTTCTCCAAAATTTTCTTCTAGGATTCTTGTAGTTTCATGCCACAGGTTTAAGTTACTCATCCATCACATGTTAATTTTTGTGAGTGGTGAAAGGTAAGGATTCTGTTTCAGTCTTCTACATGTGGCTGTCCAATTTTCCCAGCACCATTTAATGAATAGGGATTCTTTTTCCCAGTGTATGTTTTTGTCTGCTTTATTAAATATCAGATTGCAATACAAAGATGATTTTATATTTGCATTCTCTTTTCTGATCCATTGGTCTATGTCTCTGTTCCTGTGCCAGTGCTGTGATGTTTTGGTTACTATAGGTTTGTAGTATAACTTTGATTCTGGTAAATTGATGCCTCCCAATTTGTTCTTTTTGCTTAAGGTTGCATTAGCTATACGGGGAGTTTTCTGGTTTCATAGGAAGCATAGAATTATTTTTTTCTAGATCGGGGATAAATGATGGTATTTTAATAAGGATCACATCAAATCTGTAGATAACTTTGGGTAGAATGGATATTTTAACAATGTCGATTCTGCCAATCCATGAGCATGACATGTTTTTCCATCTATTTAGTTTCTTTGCTATTTCCTTCCTCAGTGTTTCCTAGCCCTCCCCATAGAGGTCTTTCACCTCTTTAGTTAAATATATTCCTAGATATTTTATTTTCTTTGCTGCTATTGTGAAAATTATTATGTCTTTAATTTGGTTGTCAGTTTGACTGTTGTTGGCATATATGAATGCTACTGATTTGTGTACATTGATTGACTTTGTAACCTGAAACTTTCCTGAATTTATTTATCAATTACAGTAGTCTCATGGCAGAATCTTTGGGGTTTTCTAGATATGAGATCCTATCGTCAGCAAAGAGTGATAGCTTGATGCCTTCTGAACTCATTTTCATACCCTTGATTTCCTTGTCTTGTCTGATTGCTCTGGCTAGGACTTCCAGCACTATGTTGTTTCAAAGTTGTGATAGCAAGCAACCTTGTCTGGTTCCAGTTCTAAGTGGAATGCTTTTAATTTTTCCCAGTTCAGAATGATATTGGTTGTGGGTTTGTCATATATGGTTTTTATAATTTTGAGGTAAGTCCTATCTATGCATATTTTGTTAAGTGTTCTTATCATAAATGGATACTGAATTTTGTCAAATGCTTTTTCTGCACGTGTTGAGAGGATCATATGGTCTTTGTTTTTCTATTTATGTGGTGAATTGCATTTGTAGATTTGCATATGTTGAATCATCCTTGCATTGCTGCATTGAAGCCTACTTGGTCATGGTGGATTATTTTTTTGATGTGCAGCTGAATTTGGTTTGTTAGGATTTTATTCATAATTTTTATATCTTTATTTATAAAAGTTATTGGTCTTTAGTTTTCTTTCTTTTTTTTTTTTTTTTTTTTGTTTATTCTTTCCTGGATTTGGTATCAAGGTGATATTGGCTTCATAAAACATGTTGGGGAGAATTCTTTCCTTCTCAATGTTATGGAATAATTTCTGCAGTATAGGTAGTTCTTCTTTATAGTCTGGTAACATTTGGGAGTGAAACCATCTGGTCTTGTTCTTTTTTCTTTTGTTGGGAGATATTTTAGTGTTGCTTCAATTTTGGTACTTGATATTGGTCTGTTAAAGAATTCTCTTTCTTCCTGAATAAGCCTAGGGAGGTTGCATGTTTTCAAGAATTTTTCCATTTCTTCCACATTTTGAAGTTTTTAGGCACAGAGATTTGTATTGTATTCAAAAAATGATGTTTTGTAATTCCATGATATCAATTGTGACTTCTCCTTTTTCATTTCTATTTGAGCTTATTAAAGTCCTTTCCTTTCTGCTTCTGGTCAATCTAACAAGATGCCCATCAATTTTGTTTATCTTTTCAAAGAATCAACTTTTTGTTTTATTAATCATCTGTATAGTTCTTTCTTTAATCAATTTCATTTAGTTCTCTTCTGACCTTTGTTATTTCTTTTCTTATACTGGGTTTGGGATTGGTTTTCTCTTCCTTTCCCATTCCTTGAGATGATTTATGAAATTGTTGATTTGTGATCTTTTTGTCTTTTGGATGTAGGCATTTATGGCTATAAATTTTTCTCTCAAGACTATTGTTAGTGTATCCCACAGATTAAGATAGCTTGTGTCCCCTTTATCATTTAGTTCAAAGAATGTTTTTATTTTCTCATTAATCCAACTATCATTCAGTAGTAGGTTGTTTAGTTTCCATGACTTGGTGTAGAGATAAGTGTTTCTGTTGGAGTTGATTTCTAGCTTTCATTCACTGTGGTCTGAGAAGATGTATATTATAATTTTTATATATATTTTTAATTCATTAAGACATGTTTTGTGGCCTAGGATGTTATTGACCTTAGAGAATGTTTTATGAGCTGATGAGAAGAATGTATGTTCTGTGCTTTTGAGTAGAGTGTTTTGTAAATGTCTGTTAGGTCCATTTGTTCTAGACTTCTGCTTTTCCATTGTTTCTTTATGTTTTGTTTGGAGTATCTGTCCTGTTCTGTCAAGGGGTGTTGAAGTCCCCAGGTGTTGTGGTGCTGCTGTATATCATTTTGTTTAGATCAAGTAGGATTTGCTTTATGAACCTTGGTCCTGTGTTAGGTGTGTAAATAGTTAGAATTGTTATGTCTTCTTGTTGAATTGTTCCCTTTACCATTACATACAGACCATATTTGTCTTTCTTTACATTTTTTGATGTGAAGTCTATGTTATCTGATATAAGAACTGCTATACCAGTTTTCTTTTGGTTTCCATTTGCATGGAATATTGTTTTTCATCCTTTCAACTTTTTCTTAAATGAGGAAAAATACATAAGGTACATGTTAAATTTCTAATTTGCTGTACAATACCAGGCACTATGAAGTCTTAGTAAGTGGGTTTGGTGATGAAAGTTTCACAAAACAAGGTTTGCCTGTAATAAGCACTTGCTCTTTTTCATCTTTCTTGATCTCTAACAACATTTGTGTATTGTGAATTCCTGTTTTGAATTGTTCTCTACTACACTCTTCTGGCTTTCATCTTACTTTTATTAATATTTTTATTCATCATACTCATTCTCAATTTTGTTTGCTGACTCCTTTCTCTCCATATAGAATTCTTTGATAGGTCAACCCTTTATCTCAATTTGAGTAATCTTATCCTTTTGCATGGCTTCAATCATCAAGTTCTATATGTCCAGTCCAGAACATTTTCTCAGGAGTTCCAGCTCTATGCATTTTCTACTTAATCTCCTCTTCGCCTGGTTGTTGCTCAGTCACATAAACCTCAAAATTTACCTGTAACTTTAATAGACCTATTTTCATGTGATAAGAGTTGTATGGTAAACATAGAAATTTTAAAAATACTTTTTAAAATTATAAATATATACTAAAAGTAATAGTTCATACAAAATTCCAGAAGCATTAAAAATATGCAATAATAAGTGAATCCCTTTCACTTCTTTTCCCCCTATCTACTTAGTTTTTCACCCTAGGGACAGACACTTTGTCAGTTTCTTAAAATTCTTACAAAAATATCCTGTGCACATGCAAGCATATTCAATTAAAGAGCTTGAAGTGCTCCTCCCAATTATAAAATATTTGGCTGTTATTATTGAGTTAGCACCATGAGCTCTTTGAGGGTATGGTAAATGACTTCAAAATCTTTGTATCCCTAATTTCTGGTGCTGTGTGTGACACATAGTATTAGGTTGGTGCAAAAGTAATTGTGGTTTCGGATTGTGAATTTTAAATAATAATTATAATAGGCTCAAACACATCTTTATTAAACAAAATAGGAACCATTACAACCAACACTTTGTTGCCAATGAGAAATAAATTTGTTTATTACTGTAGTATAAAAATCCGTGCTTTGGGATTCAGTCAACTCATGGAAAGAATTTTCTGTATCCTAATGGTTGTGGAAGCATTTTTCCTGCAAAAACTTGTAGAGATGCTTGAAGAAGTGGTAGTGGGTTGATAAGAGGTCAGGTGAATATGGCAGATGAGGCAAAACTTTGTAGCTCCATTAATTCAACTTTTGAAGTGCTGGCTGTCCAATGTGCAATTGGGTGTTGTCGTGGAGAAGAATTGGTCCCTTTCTGTTGACCAATGCCATCTGTATGTAGGTGTTGCAGTTTTCAGTGCATCTCATCAATTTGCTGAGCATATTCTCAGATGTAATGGTTTCACCGGGATTCAGAAATATATGGTGGATTAGAGCGGCATCAGACCACCAAACAGTGAACATGACCTTTTATTGGTGCAAGTCTGGCTTTGGGAAATGCTTTGGAGCTTCTTCTTGGTCCAACCACTGAGCTGGTTGTCACTGGTTGTCATATAAAATCCACTTTCCATCACACATCAGAATTAGATTTAGAAATGCTTCATTTTAGTTACATACAATAAGAGAATACCACACTTGAAAAGGATGATTTTTAAAAAATTTTTGGTCAGCTTATGAGGCACCCCCTTATCAAGCTTTTTCACGTTTCCAGTTTGCTTCAAATGCTGAACAATGGGACCATAGAATGGTTGACACTGAGTTCTTCAGCAACTTCTCTTGTAGTTGTAAGAGGATCAGCTTCCATGATTGCTCTCAATTGGTCATTGTCAGCTTCTGATAGCTGGCCACTGCACTCCTCATCTTCAAGGCTCTCATCTCCTTTGCAAAACTTCTTGAACCACCACTGCACTGTATGTTTGTTAGTAGTTCCTGGTCAAATACGTTGTTAATGCTGTGAGTGGTCTCTGCTGCTTTACAACCCATTTTGAACTTGAATAAGTATTTAAGAATGTATTCCAATATCAAACAGCAAATTTCCACAATGCTAAAACCACAATTATTTTTGCATCAACCGTAGTAGAAACTTCATAAATATCAATTAAATAAAGGATAAATTGTGCACTCTGCTAAAATCAGACTATATACTAATAATCAGGTTAAGCAGTGATTACAGTAACATGTAGTGAGTTTTCAAAAACAACTTGCCAATTTTAATTGTATTAATTTTAATTTAGCACTTTATATATATATATACATATATATTATATATATGTGTGTGTATGTGTGTGTATATATAGAAAGAGACAGAGTCTCACTCTGTTGCACGGGCTAGAGTGCTGTGGCATCAGCCTAGCTCACAGCAACCTCAAACTCCTGGGCTCAAGCAATCTTTCTGCCTCAGCCTACCTAGTAGCTGGGACTACAGGCATGCACCACCATGCCTGACTAATTTTTCTATATATTTTTAGCTGTTCAACAGCTTTGTATATATTAAATCTTATCCCAAGTTATATGTAATTTGGCCATAGTACTCTTTAATGTTTATAAATAGTAATGTTCACCAATAGTGGCTTTTATTTGAAAAAAAATATATAGATAAAGAAGGAATTATGCTATAATCTTTGATTAAGGTCACCAAATTTATAGGAAATCTAGAGGTTCAGATTGCAAGTGTTCCTGAAGTTAAATCTTTGTAGCTAGTGGGATAAAATAACAGCTTCAGGAGTATACTATCCTTAGAAAATAAAAACAATAAAGTGGTGACAAATATCAATTTTCTTAAGAAGAGGATCTTAGCTGGTCTAGTTAGGATATGTTTTGGTGTTTAGTGAAGGCATATGATTCAGCTTGTCTTTCTCCTTTGTTTCTCATGTATAATTTAATTTACTCTTACAGTTACTGATATCAAGAAAAAGTCCTTTAGTATTCACCTGATTCTTTGTAGGTCACTCAGTGAATATATGGCTATAATTCTACCTAAAAGTTTCATAGAAAATAAACCTCAAGAGTACAGGTTTTTGTAGGCACTTAACCTTCTTGCTCCTCTGCACCTCCTTGTAAATTATTTACTTTTAAAATACATCATGTTGGCAGAAAATGTTCACCATGAAAGCAACATATCAGGAGAGAGGGCAATAGCATATTCAGAATGATGAAAACATTATGTGAAGACAGAAGTCACTTGGAAATACAAAATGTACAGCTGTTCCTAATATCAAAAGTATACAGAAATTATTCACATTAAATGAAGCTTCCAAAGTCCATGAGGATGTGGTCCCTGGAGTCTAGACATTCCACCGTGCTGTATGTTGCCCAAATATAACACAACTTGACCTTGTTATTCATTATAACAGATGTGACTTTTAAAATGCAGTCTCAATTAGCTCCAGGGACAAAAATACTAATGTCTACTTTAGCTCATTATACAGGGCCATCGGATTCCAATAATTATTTTCCAAATCATTTGTTGCCCTTTCCCAGATTCTTTTCTTCAACCTGACTCCAAAATTAGATTCAAGAGGTAAAACAGAACAAAAGTACAAAAAATCTCAATTGGGTCCTAAATGTTTCATGTCAACTCTACCTAAAGTTAGATATTGGTTTTCTTTTTAAAATACTGGCAAGAAATATTTTCAAGTGCCTCTGAGTTACATGAGCTAAATGATAAGGGATGTAGTATGTGTGCGGTTTACATATTTGTTCTTTTGGTATGTATTCAATATTATAAAACAGTTCAGTTAAAAAAAACAAGAGATATACTAAATATGGTAGTGTTCAATATGACCCTAAGAGAACAGACATGCTATCCTCTTCAGTAATCATGGGGATTTCAAGTTTTTCTACTAATTTACCTGGGTACTCAATCTGTATCATGTACCTATTCTTGGTTCCCTTAGCAAAATTTTATTCCAGCTAAGAAAATATGCTGGATTATTCAGAAGCAGCAGTCTATATATGTAGATTAAAATTCTCTGTACTTTACAGTATTAATTCTAGTATAGAAAGAGGCCAAGATTGGAGAAAGTGATTCAGTTCAGAGTTACCATTCTCTAAGTAAGTAAGTGTACTTGTGTGTGTGAGCATTTGTGTGTGCTTTTTGAAAAGGTTCCCCAGGAGATTCTAATAGAGTTCCTATACCACTTCCATCATCCAATTACATGTTGTTGTTCATGTCTGAATGAGTGCCTTGGAATTTTATCATCTCTGCAGATAAAAAGAAGGAAACAAGAGATGTCTTGTGTTATCTGGAGATGCCTGGGCATGGAACAATACCTGAAGTAGGCATTTACTATATAATATCAAAACTGAAAATATTTGAGGAAGAGAATTAAAGGATAAAGAAAGAGAAAGACAATTTCAATGATGTTTTCTTAGGTAAGGAAGTAGATCACTGTTGAAAATTAATTTTTGAAAATATATACTATTTCAAATTGCTATTAAAAAATTTGGGGTGGGCATTGAGTTGAGAGTCTGTTGTAGTAATATGAATGAAAGATGATTATGGCTTAGACTAGGGTAGTAGTAGTGGAAGTGTAGAAAAGTGGTCATATTGTGAACACAATATAAAGGGAGAACTAAAAGGATTTGCTGCTAGATCATATGTGGAATATGAGAGAGATAAAAGGAATCAAGGTTAATCCTAAGTTTTTGTACTAAGAGACTTAAAGAATGGAATTGCTGGATTATATGTTATTTCTAATTGTAATTTGTTGAGAAATGTCCAAACTGTTTTTCCTACTGGCTACACTAACTTATATTCCAACCAAGAATGTGCAAGGGTTCCCTTTTCTCCACACTCTCACCAATACTTGTTATCTCTTATATTTTGATAATAGCCTATCAGCTTATCAAATATTAGAAGTGATATCTCAGGGTGGTTTTTGTTTACACTTCCATACTCAGAGAAAATGAAATCAGCACTTTATAGAGGTATCTGTGCTCTCATATTCATTGCAGCATTATTCATGATAGCCAAGATATGGAAACAACCTAGGTGTTCTTTGATGGATAAAGGTTAAAGAAATGCTGTTATACTGTACAATGGAGTATTATTCAGCCTTAAAAAGAATATCCTGCCATTTTCAGAAACATGGATCAACCAGAAGGATATTATGCTAAGTGAAACCAGATACAAAGTAAAATACTGTATTATTTCTTTTTTTATGTGGAATTAAGAAAAAGGTAAAATACATAGAAACAGAGAGTTCAAAAGTGACTAGAGGAGAAGGGGACAAGGGGATGGAAATGACAAAATGTAGGTCAAAGGGCACAGAATTACAGTTCTCTAGGATAAATAAACCTAGAGATCTAAGGTATAGCATGAGGGCTAAAGTTAATATTGTATACTAGAAATTTGCTAAAAGAGTAGAATTTAGGTGCTCTTATCACAAAAACAAAGTAACTTTGTGAGGTTATGGACATGTTAATTTGCTTGGCTATAGTAATCAATTCACTATACATATGTAAATCAAACCATCATGTTGTACATTTCCAAAGAACAATAAAACAATAAGAATGGAGTTGCTATTACTTGAGTTATGTAAGCCTAATGGAGGAGCAGGCTTAGGGATGTTGATTTAGAATTTAGATTTTATCATGTTAAGCTTGAAGAGTTTGACTTTTAATATGAATAAAATAAACCTATTCTTTTTTCTCTGCATAACAACTAATCCCCAAATGTAGTAATTTAAAACAACAGCAAATTAATTATATTTTAAATTTTGTGCGTCAGAAATTCAAGCAAGACTTGATTAGGTGATTTTCTGGTTCATGTAGTATTGATAAAGGTCACTTTTTGGCATTCACCTGGCAGATGGGTTGCCTGGAGGTTTTAGGAAAGCTTTTCTTACATGTTTGGCACCTTGGCAGGAATACATAGAAGGATGGACTGGGGTGGAACTGTCAACCATAGTATTCAAAGTTGACCTCTCCAATACAGCAAACTCAACGTAGTTGGATTTCTTACATGGTGGATCAATGCTGTGAGAGAATATTCCAGTCAACAAGGTTAAAGCTGCATGACCTTTCATGACCTAACTTTGGAAGTCATAGCATCACTTCTGTAGTACTCTAGTGGTCAAAAGAGATACAAGCTAACTAGGCATCTCAAGGAAGATGATATGGGGATAACATTGACATTTCCTTTTGTTTCACATCAAATCAGTAAATCCTGTCAATGTTCTCTTTACACTATCTCTAACATTGTTTTCTTCATTGAAATTCCACTTTCATGGCTCTAATTCTGATACTTTTTAACCCTTGCCTGAATTATTTCAGAAGAAAATTTGCCATTTACCCACCACTTATACCTATATCTAATTTTCTAATAATCTTCTGTGAATTTATCTTCCTAGCAAATTTCTAATTAGGTGTGTCAAGGCTGCCATCATCTAAGTTAAGTGAGCTTTTAGCTATATCCCCCACTACTCTTTTGTCCTTTAGCATAATGTATCTTTATACTCCAGCTAAAAGTGACCAGTTATTCCCCAAATTAGCCATGATTTTCTTAATTCTCTATCTGTTACCATGACCACTGACTAAATAAGTTGAAACTGTATTTATAAGAAGCAGTGTAGGGAAGTGAGAAAGAAGGAATTGGTGAAAGTGGATGGTCATCAGTATAGCATTTGTTTAATGTTATATCTGCCACTTTTAAGTATGTGGCCATGGAAAATATTTTTGATCCCTGGGAAACCTTATTCCTCAAGCATAAAATGAGTTGTATTGTGAGGATAGAAGTGGTATATATAAAGAAACTCACAAGTATCTGACAAGCTGAACTTGTTCAAAAAGTGGCAGCTATTAATATTTTCGTAGACTGATTTTAACATAACTGATTTTAATTTCCCCATGGAATTTTCCCAGATCCCTTTATTGTGTTTCTATAATCCTTGAAATTTTTATTATTGATCTTTCATAGTCTCACTTGAACTATAGTTTTCTTGTTCATGCTTTTCTTTCTCATTCTAGGAAGTATAATGTTTAAGTGTAATTGTTTAATAGTATTGACTCTAAAGTCAGAAAATCCTGAATGAAAATCCTAGCTCCTCTACTTACTAGTTGTGAGATTTTGGAAGAGAAACTTCTCTTTGCCTCAGTTTCTTCATCTACAAAGTGCAGGTAATAATGGCAGGTAACTCATGTGGATTTTGGTAATATATGTAAATGCTAGGTACAGTGTGTAAAATAAATATTCAATAAATTTAAAATATACTTGATTGTAAGCTCTTGAGGGATGGAAAATAGATTTTGTCACCTTTGTCCTTTCTTTATTATGACTAACACAATGTGTTGCACGTTCTAGATATTCAAAATGCTTGTTGAATTTTAATAATGTTGGTTAAAACAACACTAAACATACCAAATAAAACATCTTTTGGCTTTGGAACAAAGAGGAGAATAATTGGATTGAGGCTTGAAACAGGAGCCTGACCTATGTACATACTGTTAGAGAAGTTCTTGATGTCTTGTAATGTGGGTTTGGCACAGTATCTTATATTTAGTAAATGCTGGGTGATATTGAATGAATAAATGATATCTATTTTTAAAATAAAATTACATTCTTTTTTGTTATTTAGTTCTGAAAAATATAAATTTATTTTTCAAGAAAAGTAAGTTTGGAACCAATAAGCCTCAGAGAAAGAAAAAGATAAAGCAATTCAAAGTAAAACTTTTCACAGAGTCTTTATGGTTTTGT
The DNA here is from genome assembly GCA_008750895.1 of Mirza zaza. Classification (NCBI taxonomy): domain Eukaryota; kingdom Metazoa; phylum Chordata; class Mammalia; order Primates; family Cheirogaleidae; genus Mirza; species Mirza zaza. The sequence continues at coordinate 23,198 of VSMD01113696.1, forward strand.
GAATCAGACAACATACTTTCCACATCTGACATCATTTAACCTGAGTTCATAACATAAAGTTTAACTTTAAAAAAACAGTCTGTTGACCTCTGAGACAGTAGACTTGTAATTGTTATAGTTGCCATGAGAACATGAAGTAACAGAGAATCATGCTAGATAAGCTTGTCTTGGATATGAAAAACAGAGAGGAATGAAAATGACACAATGACCTATAAATTGTCTGGTTTCCTCAAGGTATCTGTAAAAGGAATTGTAAAAGAAAACAAATCACAAATGTGTGCTTGTATACGTGAATGTAGTCTGTGTTTATGCAACAATATGTGAATTAATAGTGTTGTATCTCTGTGTGGGTTTAATAACAAGTAATATGAATACTTTTTTTAAAAAAATAAGAGAGTCAAACCCACTCTCAAGCCAACTCTTTGACTCATCCTGTAAACTACTGCAAGAGTCAATTTCCCAAAGTATCATTGTGGTCACAGTGCTACCATTCATTCATTTATTCATTCTTGCCTTCAAAAATCTATCCTAAACATCTACCATTTGCAGGGTTACTTAGGCCTTGGGAATAAAAATGTTCAAGACTCAGAGAGCTCATCGTCCAGTGAGGAAGACAGACAAGTAAACTGAGATATTTTCAGATCTAAAATTCAGGGAGCATTGGGTTGGAGATGGAAGCTGGGAAATCCTGAAGATAGTGGCGGGAGTTGTAGATAAAGGAGTAGGTGATATACTCCAGGAAGGATATAAAGAGATAACAGTGTTTAAGGGATGAATGAGAGAAAGAATTTGAAAAGACTAAGAAGGAACCACCAGAAAGGTAGGAAGAAAACCAGGACATAATAATGATAGGAATGAGCTTCAAGAAGGAACTTGTGTCATTCTCGAAAGCAGCAAAGATAAAACAAACAATTAGAACTAACAAATGTGTTATGAAAACATGTTTTTGGTGTGTTTCTACCAATACAGACAATGTGGTATCTAGGTATAAAAGATAAATATAAGCATGCATTCTAGAAGATGCATAATTTGTTTTCTTTTTTTAATGGACAAGTTTGATAGGAAAACTGTCTTACAAAATAAACTAGCAAATGTGTTATGAAAAACATGTTCAGAAAACTTTAAAGGCTCTGCAATTCTTATTAGAATATATATAAACTTACCAATGTTACACTTAGGAAAATTCCATACAATGCTCTCAACCTAATTTTTCCATAATCATTTCTCTATTAGTGTCTTTCACTTCTACTGATTTGGCATACTCATTTCACCATGAACATGCCCAGAACTTTGCTGCCTCTGATTTTACTCAAGTTGTACCTCCAAATATAATGACCTCCTCTGGAATAGCCACACCTGTCCATATTCTAGTCATACTTCTAGGCCCGTATATTCTATGAAAGCTCTCTTGGTACTCCTTCCCACTTTTAAACTCTCATAGTACTTGGGTATCTTCCTTGAGATTTATCATATTACATCTTGAATTATAGCTATATATACTCTATACACCTTTTTCTATCCTCTGTTCGTTTATAATGGAAGATCCTGTGTCATATTCATATTTAAAGACTTAGCATGGTATCATACATAATACAGATGTTCAATACATATTTGCTGAATGCCAAATAGATGCTTGAGTATCCCTAGAAACCAGCACAGTGAATGACACACATTACATTCTCAATATTTGTCATAGGAAAAATGAACAAAACAATTTTCTTTTATTTAGTCCTCAAATTATCTTTCTGATTTTCTGATTTTTTCAAGTTTGAAGTATCTATTATCTTGATGGGCAATATCTTTATGAGAAAATTTTAGGACAGTGTAGGATACCCTGACTTATATTTCTGTATTAATCACAATAAGCATTTGATATTAATTGAGTGATTATTAATTATGTGGCAATTCTGATATAGGAGCAACTACTTCATTATAGAGAAAATGTTCATTGTAAAAATTATCAAAGATAGAATATAGTACATGATAAACTGATGGTCTCACTCAGTATGCAATGTCCTTGTGCAACGTTTGGTTCTCAGACTCAGAGACAATTTGTCAAGAAGGGTGGCAGGTTATTCTTGGTTAAAGGAAGAATTCTAGGAATGATTTTCTGCTTATTTAAGTTGAACTCTGTTCATTTTTTCTTCAATTAGGAATAGAATTTAATATTCTAGGGCACTGAAAACTCCTAACACTACTCATTTGATTGGTTGGTTGCTATAAAAATAAATTTATTTGAAGAAACAACATACATCATCATAGGAAAATATTTGGAAGTTGTGGCAGAATTTATTTCTATTATGAAATAAATGTGGAATTTGAGATTAAACTTTATTTAATATTTATTTTCAGGGAGATTCCTTAATTGTTTTGAACAAATTATTTACAAGAACAATACTATAATATTATCATGAAAATAAGCCTTCATAGAAAAAATCAAAGATAATCTTTTGTACAGTTGAAAATCATTTGGATTGATAAGCATAGAAATTTTGTGGGGGTGAATGTACCAGTCATTTAGATTATATACAACTTAAAAATACCTCAGATTTCTTTCTAAAATGTACTGAAAAGGTACTATGAAGGGTGAAATAAATCATGGCTTTTCAGAACTCTCTCAAATATTTATTTAACTAGAATAGGTACAGAAGTCTGAAAGTAGACACATGCATTGATGTTTTGTTGACAGATTCATAATCCTATGGTTTCCAAAACTTTAACGTTCAATAACATTTCATTAGTATACTCCGATGTGTTTATTACTATGCATTATTAATACATATATGTGCTTAGGAGATGTACAGTTTGTAATTATTTTTCCTTTCAAAACATAATAGCTTCACACTGGTCTTGTTGCAGCTATGATATTTCATCTTTGAATTCTCCTTCAAACTTTCTGGGGCTGTGACAGAAATTTGTATTTGAACAGAAAAGCTGTCAAAAAGGTGCTGTAGTATTATCCATCATATTTTTAATCCTGATCATACTTAGATGCTAGGGAGTCTGGCTATCTAAGACACTAAACAAAGATTGAAATTATGCCTTCTGTTCTTACACATTAAAGTAGTACTGTTATACCAAATACAATAGACCTTTATTACACTCTATTAATTTCTTATTAGTTCTCAGCTATGCAAAATCTAACCATGGTGTCAGTATGGTTTAGAAATGCAACTTTGATTCTGGCATCAAAAAAATGGAACCTGTCACTTGTAATAATTTTACAGGAGAGTCTACAAATGTAAATCCTTTTTTATCTTGTCATCCTTTCATGTCTTTAATGAGTTTGCTCACTAACAGTGTAGAATTTTAATTTAACTTTCAGAAATATTAACAGCTATTATAATTGAGCATCTCTCAGAGTATACTAATTAAAGTGTAATAAAGAGTAATTTATGACACCTGAAACATTTATCTTTAAAAATCTCATCAACATTAGCTCTATATTAGAAAAAAAACAAAGACAATAGTGAACTCAAGATTCCTAATCAAATTCCATATTTTGAGAAAAAGCATCATCTAGCATACTTGGATGATCTACAAGTTAAACTCAACCATTTGTAAAAACAAGTAAGCACTGTGTACTTGAAAGACAAATTACCCAGGGATTACCATGTTAAAGTGACATCATAGAAAATAGTTAACTCTTGGGACTAGGCCCCATGTTCATTCCAACAAGTAGTACTTGACATGAAATATTAGCATTTTTTCTCAGAGAAATTTATGCTTTGTCTAGATATGTTGATTTTTTTGCCACTATTGTGGACCTTTAAATCTAATTAAAGTCTTTCAGAATCCAGATTCTACACCATTTTATCTTTCCTGATAGATTTTAATGAGAATGTCTATAATAAAGTCCACTAAAATTCAGAATGTGCTAGTAATAAAAATAGTGATTTTTGTGCCAGGGTTTCAGATATTATACTTTATGTTGAAAGAAAACAAGGACTCAAAATGTTTCATTTTAAACTACGAACTTTATTATTAATTGTTCTAAAGATTAAATGGAATGGATTTGATAGTCAAATTATACTGATATTTTCTTTTATACATTTCCCCCTTGCACTGCAGTTGAATTATTTTATAAGTAACATTATAACAACTTTTTAGAGACAGTGAAACTTATCTTGTGCTCCAGAATCCTGTTTTCAAGAAATCTAAAACCTTAGGTGTTTGGTTGAGGAAGTAACATTATGCAGCTCAAGTCTGCCAAGTCACAATTGCTCCAGTATTCCAAGTCTTGGAATTCAGAATTAACTATGAATCTCAACTGCTTGAAATTGTATTTTATCATGACACAAAAAAATCATTTATATATACAGTGGACACAGAATACTTTATTCATTTCAATCTTTTTGGTCCATTACCATTTTAGGGGAGCTGTATTGCTGAAAGTCTGTCATTATATCAGTGCTAACTACCAGGGTAGCTGAATTTCACCATAAATCATGATATATAGTAGTTTCAAGTAATACTTACCTTATTGCTCAATTAATCTGTTTTATTATTTCTCAACATGAAACAATTTTGTCTAAAATAATTGAACCCCTCTAATTTAGCATTTGTCTTAGGGTTTTTACAGATAGAATATGCAATAATACCGAGTAGCTATCAAGCATTTATACTTCAGGCCCTAAGGTAAGTCCTTCATATATATAATCTCATTTAATTCTTATAATAAACAATTATTAGCTCTATATGACATATAAGGAAATGTATGCATGGAATAGGCAATGACTTGTCCAAGAACTTATAACTTGTAAGTAAGTGTCATAATCAGCATCCAATACCTTATTTTAACCACAATTATTACTGCCTCTCAACAGTAACCAAAAGTTTAAAATAATATAATTTAAGAAATATCTGTTTCTTAGGGTTTAGAGATATCCTAAGGCTTTAGAGATATCCTTGGTGTTGATGAATACAACTGTGAAAACATCAATCTGAACATTTAACATTTGTGTATTGGATTTTTATGTATTAATTATTAATAAAATATAAATCAAAATTTTTATGAATTTAGCTCCATCTCTAAACTAACCAAATATATGTTCTACAGTCAAAAAATAAATATTTCTCAGAGAACCTTCTATCCTTTTCTACTTCCTATTTGTGGGAACAGAATGAATTCAAGTAAGATTTATCTACATTACAAGGTAAAGAAGTAAATTATGACAAAGAATATTCTTTCTTCACAAAGGAAGCCGCTTTTTTGGCATCACCTAATAATTCCCCAATAAGAGTAATACATTAATCAAATACAAACAACTTTGTAATGTTCACATAAAGCATATCAATATTTCTATAAAAGTTCACTTTATAAACTAATTTATTGCAGTTACATTTTAGTAATTCCGAAGAGCTTTCGCATATGACTTATTTTATTAAAAACTTACATATAATTGTTCAGGAACATAGCTATTAAGTAAAATGAGGTGTATCTTTAGTTTGTTTAAAATTTCTTTTTCATTCATGAAGACTTTCATGTGTATTGTTTTTTCACTATGTATAATATTTGAAGAATTTGAAAATTATATACAAGAGCTTTTGGTCTTTTTAATATACTTTTTCTTCATAACAACATCATATTTAAGATTGCCATTTAGCCAAAGCCAAGTAGTTCCCGAGGGAGGAAGGTAAAATGTAGTTCTTATAAATGGTGTGAATGGGAGGTAGATTATTGGGGGGCAGCAGGAAGAAAAGGCTTTTATTGTGAGCAACTGGAACTAGGAATATTGGTGTTCATAGGAATTAGAGAAATTGGATAGAGGGTGAAATTCCTTAAGACATTGTAAGCTAGGTAAACGGCCTGACATATAGCTCCTATGAAAACGGGGATATCATACACTATGAGTTTCTGTGCTATAAAGGCTCCTTTATATGTAGCCAGACAGAAAAAAAATGCTATTCAGAAAACAGAATGTCAGCTTTGCTCATGTTTGCTCAGTGGTGACTATTGCCCTTTTTTCCCTCAAGAAAATACCCAAAATGTACTTTGATGAGCCTTTTTGTTTGAAGAAGTTAGAACCCAGAACACTAAAAGATCCAACTTGATAGTACTGCCTAAGGCAGTAAAAGAGATTTAGAGTTAATGCAGGTAGCTTGAAAGAGAGAGTAAAGGACACCCATGTAAAGATGGAAGGAAAGGAAACTGTTCTTAGGGGAGAGACAAAAAGAAGACTGAAAAGATGAAAGCCTTCACGATTGAAGCTCTGACTCCACTGGGAAGGGGGGTATGGGCAATATATGTAACCTTAACATTTGTACCCCCATAATATGCTGAAATAAAAAAAAGTGAAAAAAAATAAAAAAATAAAAATAAATAAATAAATAAATAAAATCAAAAAGAACACAAAGGAACAAAAAAAAGATGACAGCCTAAGGAAGGGGTATAGCCACCAAGAAACCCTTAGAAGTAAGAAAGGCCCAGGAAAGTTTTAGGATAGTGATATTTGATGCTAAATTTTACATCGTTTTCTGTTGTCCTATTGTCCTATTATCTTACCCCAAACTTTCAGTATAAATTTGATATATGTAAAATACTTGGTAAGTAGTGTTTGATAGGAATAAAAGTATAGGGATAGTAGGGCAAGAGGTATTCACGAAAAGCATCTATTTTCCAGCTCCCAGCCAATCTAAGCAACTTCAGAGAATACTATGATTCAGCTGCTATATTGGAATAGTAAAGAAAGAATGAATCCAGAGGCCAGAGAACTAAGGGTCACATACTCATTAATTAAACACAAATTAGGAGTATGTGTGGAAAGTGTTCACCTACAAAGTATACTGTTATTTGTAAAAGTTTCTATATCCAGGACTTTTTCCAGCTGATATTGAGTAATATCAGAAAACATCAAATAATTGAATGTATGAAGCACTTTTGTCCACTAAATACAACATTAATAAGTATAGAAAAATCGGTATTAAAACAAAGTATTGATATAACAAATAGTATATAATGTATTTGGAGATAGGCTTAATGTAGATTTTGTAGAAAAATAAATAAATCCCAGAAACATCCATAGTTGGATGCTTGAAATAACAGTTTCTGTGAAAGGGGATGTGTTATTCAATAATATTTTAGAAGTTGTAGGTTAAATGTTACAAAGTTGCTAATATGTCCCTATGGTGAAGGAAAGAACAACACAAATGATGGCCCATGTTGTTATGTAGGTTGTTATGCCCATAATATCTGAGTCATCTCATTTTAGAAATCTGATAAAGGAGACAATAACTTAATAATGTGGGCTATATATCTTATAAAGTCAAGAAAATGGATCCTGGTAATGATGTGTCTTCAAATTATGGGTCCCTAAGTAAGAATATTACAATAGCCTTCTATTCCATTTCCTAACTGTGAAATAATCACCGCTTCAGGGTAAAGTTCTGTTGGGCTCTTATCATTTCTGCTGCCATCATCCAGGTGAATAAAAAGGAGTTAGTCTATAGCCTTGGGACTGCAGACTATTCCTACATGTTTAACTGCATACATGGCAGACCTTCCATAGTAGGACATCATCTTGTCTTAATCAGCTTTTTAAAATATATTGAACTTCAAAATGCAAAAGATATGAAGATAGATAAATTCTTGGTCCTTAGCTTTGTTTTGGAATCTAGTTTTACATAATGTATACGGCTTACTCTTCTAATGTGTCATACTTTCAAACTGGTTCGTTCCAATTTCCTCATTAATTGGAACACTGAATTAACTACTTTTCTGGATTCCATTTTTACAAGTCTTTCTCCAAACCCCTAAAGCCTGAGATAAGTTCCATCATCTACCTTTACTTATGTGTTGCTTTGGCTTACTGAAACACTTGGCCTCCTCTACTATCTTTAGGCCTTACTTGAACTTGCTGCTGACCTTTCTTTCCCTTCAATTAAATAAATCAATATCAATCCAAATTTACCTTTGTGGTTTCTTTCCCTTACCAACTTCTTATGTATACATTCTCCCTATTGTCCTTGTGTCTGTCAGTCAACTCTGAGCATTTCATGTAATTCATAGTTTTATCATATTATTGTGAAGAGTGGAAAATGGTCTTAAACTACACATGGCTCAGGACAGCGTGCACCAAAAATGGCATAGTTTTTTCATGCTCTTTCCTCCTTCCTATCCCATCTCTGTAAATATATGATTAAATAAATATAAAATAATATATCAAAATAAATCTATAATTATTAAATGTCCTAAAATTAAAGACAGACATAAGATGATATCTACAAGAGGACCTTAGAAATCTCCTACTTTAATTCTCTCATTTTATATTTGAATAATATGAGGCTCAGAGGACTGCATTAAATTGCCAATGTCACCAGGTTAGTGAGTGTCAAATCCAGGACTCAGACACCAGTCTCCTGACACTCGTTTAATTTTCTTCTTATTATATCACAGTACCGTAATAAACTTGAAAATAAACCTCAAAATGATGGACTGAAATTGACTACAATGGCCTAGAAAAAATGGAAATAAACATGTATCCATATTTGTGTATAGTAGAGGCAGCAATTATTTGTATGACTGCAATGATTGTATTCAGGCATAATCTATTAAAATATTTTGATTAGTAATCTGAAAATTTAAAGGAGAATTACATTTCTGAAATATTCATTATCACTACCAATAGGTAATGAAAATAAAACAGAAATGAAAAATACTAATTAGAAATGATTTCTGAAATATTGTAGGTTTTAAATTATCAAATTCATGCTTTTACAAACTCAACTTGTAGCAGTTACCTTTTGCTGCAAAATAAACCACCCCAAAACATAATGACTTAATATTATATCCATCTACTTAATTCACAATTCTATAAAGCTACAATTTGGTCTGGGATTCAGTGAGTGGGTCCATTATTTTCATCAAGGCTTATTCATGTATCTGAATCAGTTGGTGGTCAGACAGGAACTCTGCCTTTAGTGGTTGGCTGGCCTTTTACTGCATTTACTAGGGCAAAACAAGGCCAATGTCTTATCATCAACCAACAGGTAAGCTTAGATGTGTTCAGGTGGCAGCTAGGCAGGGTAATAAAAAAGACAGCAGAGGATTCAAAGCCTCTTGAAGCCCAGGTTTAAAACTAGCTCAGTGTTGCTCCTGACGCATTCTGTTAGCCTAAACAAATTTCAAAGCCAATCCAGACTCAAATGTTAGGGAAATAGATACTCTGAAACTTAGTGGGGAGAAACTAAAGTTACATGTGAAGGAGCATGAATATGGTTGGGTGGAGAAGTATGGTCATTTTAAAATCTATAATATCACTCAAACCATGAACAACAAACACATAAACACCTTCTCTCTTTCTCTCTCTTTCTCACTTTCTCTTTATATATATATATATATACACACACACACACATATATATGCATATATACACATGTACACTACATATACATGCATGTATACATATACATACATATATATTTATTTAATACATATATAAATACATTTATTTTCATAAATATTCATCTAAAACCTAAGGTATGAAACTATTAGAATTCTAGAGAAAAATGTTGGAAACACTCTCCTAGACATCACACTAGCCAAAGAATTTATGAAGAAGACCTCAAAGGCAATCACAGCAGCAACAAAAATAAATAAATGGGACATGATCAAACTAAAAAGCTTCTGCACAGCCAAAGAAACTGTCAAGAGAGAAAACAGACAACCCACAGAATGGGAGAAAATTTTTGCATCCTACACATCTGATAAAGGGCTGATAACTAGAATATATTAGAACTTACGAAAAACAGCAAGAAAAAATCAAACAACCCTGTCAAAATTGGTCAAAGGACATGAACAGAAACTTTTCTAAAGAAGGAGGAGTAATGGCCAACAAACATATGAAGAAATGCTCAACATCTCTAATCATCAGGGAAATGCAAATCAAAACCATAATGAGATATCACTTAACTCCAGTAAGAATGGCCTTTATCAAAAAGTCCCCAAACGATAAATGCTGGCGTGGATGTGGAGAGTTAGGAACACTCCTACACTGCTGGTGGGACTGCAAACTAGTTCAACCTCTGTGGAAAGCAATATGGAGATACTTTAAAGCGATACAAGTGGATCTACCATTTGATCCAGCAATCCCATTACTAGGCATCTACTCAAAAGATCCAATGACACTCTATGTATTGTTTTTTAATGAAAATTTTAAGACAATTTTAGATCCACAGAAAAGTTGTCAAGATAGTACAAAGACTTCCCATATACCTTAAAACCATTTTCCCTATTATTAACATGTAACTAACATTAGTGTGGTATACTTGGTACAATTAATGAATCGATATTAATATATTATTAATTATAGTTCATGCATTATGCAGAATTCCTTAGATTATATTTAATGTCTATCCTTAATTCCAAGTTTACATTCAGGATTCTATATAGCCTTTTCAAAAATTATTTATTTATTTATTTATTTATTTATTTTATTTCAGAATATTACAGGTGTACAAATGTTTAGCTTACATCTATTAACTTTTCCCCACCCTTGTCAGAGCTACAAGCATGTCTATCTCCAAGATGGTGTACAAAGCACCCTTTAGGTGTTAATATACTCATCCTCTCTTTCCCCCTCCTACTTCCCTGACACCTGATGAATGTTACTATTATATGTGCACATAAGCGTTCATCAATTAATACTAATTTGATGATGGTATATGTGGTGCTTATTTTTCCATTCTTGTGATACTTCACTTTGTAGAATAGGCTTCAACTCTATCCAGGATAATACAAGAGGTGCTATATCATTATTGGTTTTTGTGGCTGAGTAGTACTCCATGGTATACATATACCACATTTTATTAATCCACTCATGTATTGATGGGCATTTGGGTTGTTTCCACATCTTTGCAATTGTGAATTGTGCTGCTATAAACATTTGAGTGCGGATGTCTTTATTATAGAATGTCCAAGCTGTAAATGTCTGCATCCAAAGGACAGAGAAATCACAAATCAACAATATAATGAAACGTCTCAAAGAACTGGAAAAGGATAAGCAAACCAATCCCAAACCCAGCACCAGAAAAGAAATAACCAAGATCGGATCAGAACTTAATGAGATCTATAACAAAAAACCTATATGGAAGATTAATTTTTAAAAAGTTGGTTCTTTGAAAAAATAAACAAAATTGACACGCCTCTTGCACAATTAATCAGAAGCAGAAAAGAAAGGGCTGTTTGTGTACCTGTCACCCAAATAAGGTACATTGTACCAGCTAGGCAATTTTCCATCCCTTAATCTCCTCCCATCCTCCACCCTTCAGAATATCCAATGTCTATTATACTAATTTGTATGACCATGTGTGGCTATAGCTTAGCTTCCACATATAAGTGAGAACATGTGATATTTGGTTTTCAGTTCCTGAGATACTTTAGTTATTATAATGGCCTGCTGTTCCATCCAAGTTTCTGCAAAAGACATTATTTCATTCTTTTTGATGGCTGAATCATATTCCAGAGTGTGCATATATACATAAGACATTCGCTTTATTCACTGATCAGTTGATGGGCACTTTGCTTGATTCCACAACTTTGCAATTGTGCTGTGATAAACATATGAGTGCAGGTATCTTTTTAACATAATGATTTATTTTCTTTGGGTAGATATCCAGTAGTGGGATTACAGGATCAAATGGTAGATCTATGTTTAGTTCTTTGAGATAATTTCATACCAATTTCCACAGAGGTTGTAATAATATACATTCACACCAACAGTAAATAAGCATTCCTTTTTCACCACATCCAGGCCAACATCTATTGATTTTTGACTTTTTAGTAATATCTATTCTGACTGGACTAAGATAGCACATCTCACTGTGGCTTCAGTTTTTATTTTTCTGATGGTAAGTGATGTCGGGCATTTCTTCATGTATTTATTGGCCATTGTATATTTTAGTTTGAAAAATGCCTATTCATGTCATTTGCCCACATTTGAATGCAGTCATTTGTCTTTCTCTTGCTGCTTTGTTTGAGTCCCATGTAGATTCTGGAAATTAGTCTTTTACTATATGTATAGTTCGTGAATATTTTCTCCCTTTCTGTAGATTGTCTATTTACTCTGCTGATTATTTCTGTTGCAATGCAGAAGTTTCACTTTAAGTCTCATTTGCCTATTTTTGTTTTCATTGCATTTGCTTTTGTGGTCTAAGACACAAATTCTTTGCCCAGGCCTACGTCCAGATGAACTTTTTCATAAGTTTTTTTCTAGAATTTTTATGGTCTCATGTCTTATATTTAAGTATTCATTCCATCTTGCATTAATTTTTGCATATGGTAAGAGATAGGGATCCAGTCTTATTCTTCTGAACATGGCTATCCAATTTTTCCAGCACCAATTATTGAATAAAAAGTCCTTTCTCAAGTGTAGGGTTTTTGTCAGCTTTGTCAAAGATAAGTCAATTCTAGGTATATGGTTTTATTTCTGAGTTCTCTATTCTGTTCCATTGATCTATGTGTCCATTTTTATACTAGTTCCATGCTGTTTTGCTTACTATAGCTTTGTAGTGTAATTTGAGTTTGGATAATGTAATGCTTCTAGTTTTGCTCTTTTTGCTTAGGATTGCTTTGGCTATTTGTGTTCTTTTTCAGTTCTATATGAATTTTATGATTTTTTCTAATTCTATGAAAAATGATACTAATATATTGATGGGAATTGCATTAAATTTGAAGATTGCTTTGAGCACTATGGTCACTTTAACAATATTGATTGTTCCAATCCATGAGCATGGGATTTTTTTCTTTATTGTGTATGTCATCTATAATTTATTTCATCACTGCTTTGTAGTTTTAATTGTAGAGGTCTTTCACCTTCTTGGTAAATATATTCCTAGGTATTTTATTTTGTTTTCTGCTATTGTAAATGTGATTGAGTTCTTGATTTGGTTCTCAATTTGGTCATTATTGGTGTATAGAAATGCTACTGATTTGTGTACATTGACTTTGTAACCTGAGACTTAATGAATTCAGTTGTCAAATTCAGGAGTCTTTTGGAGGAGTTGTTAGGGTTTTCTAGGTACAAGATCATTTTATCAACAAATAGAGATAATTCCCCCTCCTCTATTCCACTTTGGAAGCCCTTTATTTCATTCTCTTGCCTGATTGGTCTTGCTAGGACTTCCTGTACTATGTTGAATAGAAGTGGTGAAAATGTGCATCCTTATCTTGTTCCAGTTCTTAGGGAGAAAGCTTTCAACTTTTCCCCATCTAGTATTATGATCTAAATTAGTCTAGCTGTGAGTTTATCACATATGTTTCTCAATATTTGAGGCAATTTTTCTTCTACAAGAAGAAACTTTTTTTCTTCAAAAAACTTAGTTTTTTTGGGGGGGTTATTGAGAAGGGGTGCTGCATTTTATCAAATTATTTCTATGCATCTATCGAGATAATCATATGGTTTTTGTTTTTAAATTCTGTTTATGTGGTGAATCACATTTATTGACTTTCATATGTTGCACCCTTCCTGCATCCCTAGGATGAAACCTACTTGGTTATGGTGAATTAACTTTTTGATGTGCTATTAGATTATGTTTGTTAGTATTTTGTTGAGGATTTTTGCATGTATGTTTATCAGTTATATTGTTCTGTAGTTCTGTTGTTGTGATGGTGGTGTCCTTTCCTGGCTTTGGTATCAGAGTGATACTGGCTTCATAGAATTGAGTTAAAGAGGATTCTTTCCTTCTTGATCTTTTGGAACAGTTTCAGTAGGATTGGTACCAGTTCAACTTTGTACATCTGGTAGAATTTGGCTGTGAATCTGTCTGTCTGGTCCTGGGCTTTTTGTTGTTGTTGTGAAAGTACTTATTACTGATGCAATCTCACTACTCATTATCAGTCTGTTCAGGACTTATTTTTCTTCCTATTTCAAGCTTCAGAAGTTGTATTTTTCCAGACATTTATCAATTTCCTTTAGATTTTCTAGTTTGTTGGCATAGAGATGTTCAAAGCAGTCTCAGATGATCTGTTCTATTTCTGTGGTTATCAGTTGTAATATCTCCTTTTTTTGTTTCTGATTGAGCTTATGTGCATCCTCTTTCTTCATTTCTTGATTAATCTAGCTATTGATCTATCAATTTTGTTTATCTTTTCAAAGAATCGACTTTTAATTTCATTAATCCCTCATGCTGGTTTTTTGTTTGTTTGTTTCTATTTTATTTAATACTGCTCTGATCTTTTTTATTTCCCTTCTTCTGCTAGCTTGGGATTTGGTTTGTTCTTGTCTTTCTAGCTCCTTGAGGTGTGACATTAGATTGCTAATTTGTGATCTTTCTGTCTTTTTTATGCAGGCATTTAGCACTATAAGCTTTCCTCTTAGCATGTGTTTGGCCGTATCTCAGAGGTTCAGATTTATTGTGTCACTGGTTTTATTTATTTCAATTATTTTAAAATTTCTTCCTTGATTTTATCATTGACCCAAAGATAATTCAGGAGCAGTTTGTTTAATTCCCACTTATTTGTATAATTTTGAGAATTCTTCTTGGAATTGATTACTAGTTTTATTCCACTCTGGTGTAAGAAGATACTTAACATAATTTTGATTTTTAAAAATGTAAAACTGTTGTGGCCTAACATATTTTCTATCTTGGAAAATATTCTATGTGCTTTTGAGAAGAAAGTATATTGCTCAGCTTTTTACATAGAATGTTCTGTACGTGTCTGTTTGGTTCAATTGTTCTAGAGTCCTGTTTAAGTTCAGTGTTTCTTTGTTGAATTTCTGCCTCAGTGATCTGTCTAGTGCTGTCATTGGAGGGTTGAAGTCTCCCTACTATTATTATATTATTGCTATCTTTTTTCTTAGTTCTAGTACTATTTGTTTTGTAAATCTGAGAGCTCCAGTTTTAGATGGATATGTATTTAAGATTTTATATTTTATTTATATATTCTTGTTGAATTGATCCAATTATCATTATATAATGACCTTCTTTGCCTTTTTCTCCTGTTTTTGGTTTAAGTTTCTTTTATTTGATATAAAAATAGCCTCTCCTGCTCACTTATGGTTTCCATTAGCATGGAATATTTTTTCCACCCATTTAAGATTCTTGATTCTGCAAGAATCTTTATGATTTACATGGGTTTCTTAAAGACAGCAGATATTTGGATTGTGTTTTTTTAAAAAGCTATGCCGCCATTGTACTTTTAAGTGATGCATTTAGGCTATTTACATTCAAAGTTAATATTGCTATGTGTGATACTGTTCCAGTCACCATGTTATTGTTACCTAGTTGCTTTGTGTTCGCAGTTGTCTTACTGTTTCCTAAGTCCTATGATTTTTATACAATTGATGGGTTTTATACTGGTATGTATTGACCTTTTCTTTCAATATTTAGGACTACTTTCAATATTTCTTATAGGATCGGTCATGTTTGGGGCAAATTCCCTTAGTGTTTACTTGTCTGGGAAAGATTTTATTTCCCCTTTGTTTATTGAACGTGAATTTTGCAGGATACAAAATTTTTAGCTGATGTTTCCTCTTGTAAAGACTAAAGATAGGACCCCAATCCCTTCTAGTTTATAAAGTTTCTGCTTTGAGTCTGTTATTAGTTTGGTGGGATTTGTTTTATAAGTTATTTGATGCTTTAGTGTTGATTCTCTTAGGATTCTTTCCCCCATCTTGATTCTAGATAATCTGATGACTATATACCTTGGTGAAGTCCTTCTTGCAAGCATGCATCTAGATGTCTAAATCTCTTGAAAAAGCAGGGAAATTTTCCTCATTTAGTCCTGTGAATAGTTTTTCCAAACTTTTTGCTTTTCTTTCTTATCCCTCAGGATTACCTAGTCTTAGGTTTGGATGTTTTACATAATCCCATATTTCTGTGATACTTTGTTCATTTTTTTAAAATTCCTTTCTCTTTAGTTTTGTGCTATTGGGTTAATTCAAAAGACTTGACTTCGGGCCCTAAAATTCTTTCTGCTGCTTTGCCTCTTCTGTTGTTGTTAAAACTTTCTACTGCAATTTGTAATTCCCTAAATGAGTCATTAATTTCCAGAAGTTCTTTTTAGTTTTTATAAAAAGTATTTTCTTTATTGACTTTGTAATACCCTACATACTCTCCCTTATAGAAAGTCCACATCTTGCTGTCAGTGGGTGTGGTGGAGAAGATGTGTTCTATAATATTATCAGGAAATTTCCATCTTTTTGTAGTCCTGTGTCCCTAAGCTTTACCTTCACAGGTATTTCTCCACTGACAGAATTTACTTTTCTCAAAATTAAGTGATACAGGAAGGCTAGAGGATACTGAAATTGGGTATTTGTCCCTTAGCTGAGAAGGAATACTCTGTCCACAGTCATTTCCCTTGAAAATAGGCCTTTATTGCAGAGAACACTCTGGATATATTTTACAAAGTTTACTCTTCCCCTCCGCCTGACAGAGACATGAGTGGATAATTTTAGACCTTCACTATGAGAACCTGCTAGAGTTCCTGAGAGTAAAATCCACACAAAATTACATACTTCCCTCTATGACAGTCATCCCCAGGAGGTTCTCCTTCTCATGCTGGCCCACATTCAGCTTCCACCATTTCATCAATATTACCATTAAATGTCTTTAACAGTTACGTTTCCTGCAGCTTATGTTCTCTGTAAGTAGATCTAGGCTGTGACTCTGGATTTGCATGTCTCTCTACATTTCAGTGAAATGGTGTACCTACTTCAGGTTTTTGATAGGTTTGAGTAAATTCACTGATTTTCAATTTTTTTCTTACCATAACAGTCAGAGTGGCAAATTCTTAGCTCTTTACATTTCAAAATATGAACTAGAAATCTCTAAATATACATATATATACTATTCTATATTAATTTCTTTGAATATTAAATAATTTAACACATGCAGAGCACTAATATTAGTGGCTGACTCATTTTATGTGCTCACTAAAGGTTAGTTCTATTATTACTAGTATGACTACGCTCCAGATAGTTCATTATTTGGGATTCAGAGATCATTTATATATAATCCAATATACATGGTATGATTATGATTATTTGTCATATTTAGGTAATGGGTTGCTCATTTCAGTCATTTAATAGTTGAGGAAAAATAAAACCATAATATTTAAATGATTTACCAAGGTAACTCAGTGCTTTAGTAATTGTATAGTTGTCACATATATCATATACAGATTTTCAGCATTCATAAATTATAGTATAATAAGCATTTAGGTAAAAATTCTTTTTTAAAATTTCAGAATATTATGGGAGTGCAAACATTTTGGTTACGTATATTGCCCTTATACCACCCAAGCCAGAGCTACAAGCTTGCCCATCCCCCAGACAGTGCACTCCAACCCATTAATTGTGAATTTACCCATCCCCTCCACCCTCCTCCCACCTGCCTGACACCCAATGAATATTACTTCCATGTGTGCACCTAAGTGTTGATCTGTTAGTACGAATTTATGTTGCGTACATGCAGTGTTTGTTTTTGCATTCTTTGACATTTCATTTTGAAGAATGGGCTCCAGATCCACCCAGGATAACATAAGAGGACCTAATTCACCATTGTTTTTTATGGTTGAGTAGTACTCCATGGTATACATATACTACAATTTATTAATCCACTCATGTATTGATGGGCACTGGGGTTGTCTCCACATCTTTGCAACTGTGAATTGTACTGCTATAAACATTTGAGTCCAGATGCCTTTATTATAAAATGACTTATTTTCCTTTGGTTAGATGCTCAGTAGTGGGGCATCTACCCCCAAATTATTTTATATAATATAATAATTTTTTAAAAATTCATTACACATTTAGAAACAATATTTTTTAAAACTTATTTTTTTAACTGTAGTGATGTGAGAATGCTATGCTTGAGAATTTAGTTTACTATAATTGATAATGGGTCCAAGACACAGAATAGCAAAGTTTAAGGAAATGAAGATGAGTTTAGAGTATCCAAAACACTTTTTATATATCTCTTATACTCCTAGGCATAACCTGTTAAAATGATTTATAAATGGCATAAAGCTCTGGAATAAGTTTTTAAAATGTATTAATTTGAACATTAAATAAAATTATCCAGCACTTTCTATGCACCTATTTTGTACTGAGGAACAGACTTATTTAGAAAGACTCTTTAGCATAATTTCTTGGTTTGGTCTTCCATGCAACTTCAAGCAATATCTCACAATATACCCAAGGATTATGTGGTGGTCAGGACTCATTCTCAACATTTGTTATAATATCTACCATGGAACTATTGGAGTTTTATTTCTAAAGTATCAGTTTTATAATATCACTCCACTAATTTAAATTCTTCAAAAGTTCCTCATTACCTATAGGAAAAATACAGACTTACCAACACAGACCTTCATAAACAGGTCACTATTAACCTATTCAATTTCACCCAAACACTTATCCTACCTTCTATGAGAACTCCCCTATTAACTCACAGGAGTACTTTAAACACATTTGAGAATGTCATCCTATCCTCAAAGGCCCCATCACTGCCCTGTGTTATGATGAGCAGATCATCTGCTCTGTTAATTTTGAATATGGAGTAAGGGATTATAATTAAAGAGTTGATAGCTGATAATCATGATAAGAGCTGAGATTCATTGAGTGTTGCATATTTATCAACTATAATATGAAGCATTTTGTCACCATTTTTCCATTTTATCCTCAAAACAACTCCATGATATAGATACCAGTTATTATTATTTTGTTATAGAAGAGGAAATTGAATCCAGTGAGGGTAAAGAACTATTCATGTTCACTATATTATTTTTTCATCACAAGGCCATATGCCCTTTAACAGGAGTCATATCTTTTTTTCTTTTTTTTTACATTCTCAAATATTTTTTCATCATGGCATGTTTATGACTCAAGTCTTAGAAGGTCCCATACTGTGGGAAAAATATATATACATCTATATACACACACACATATACATACATACAAACAGACACATATATACAGATACAAACAATATAAATTCCAATGTTCCAAAGCTTAAAAGAAGCAATATTTTAAAAATTCAGTATTTATACTTCATTTTTCCATTTATTCAATCTATGTTATAGAAAAATATAAAACAATACAGTTTTTCAATAGCCTCTCTCTTGAATTTATTGGTGCAAATTAATTCTGACTTTGATGGAAAAGAGTTTTCAGATGAGACTGGATACCTCCAGAGAGGCTCATTGTCCAGAAGAGTTTGGCCCACAGTGGCTGCATTCATTCTCTCCATCACAGACTCACCACTGTCTCAGAGTACATGATTTCTTATATGGACTATTATGATAGCCTCATCTTCCTTGCTTTTCTGCTTCCATTCCTTATTACTTAAATTTATAATATTTTGACTCCTGCTAGAATAATCCCCCTTAAGTACAGTTCATTCATGAGATTTACCTACCCTAAAATATTATGAATAAAAAGATAATATAGCCCTAATATGTTGCTTTCTGGTTATTTAACTTTCTATTGTTTTAACTTTGATAAAAGGATGCATTTAGAAATTAGATTCTCTCTCTCTCTCTGTTTAGTGCTTGTATATAAATGTATTGAAAGGAACCTAGAAAAATATATGTATACTACAGTCAGTAAACACTGGGATTAAAAACATTCTCTGAAATGTTACATATATTCTTAAATAAAAGTGTCTGAGGATTCCTCAGGGTCCTGAAACACTTTCCACTTTTCCCAAATCACTTAGCTAGCAAAGGGTGAAACAGGGTATAAACCCAGACAGTTTCTGAAAATAGCTGAAGTCTATTTTGGGTTATTGACAGAAAAAGCCTTCTCTGTATTTCATATAATAAATGGATAGGTGTCAGGGTTGACACATTCTTTTCTTTTTCTTTTTACAGGTGAGAATTTTTCTCACCTAGAATGGAAGGACATCCTGCCACTGCTTTATAAGAGGGGCTATTTAGGAGGCCTATGGAATATAGAATAGGAAATAGAGCTTTCTAATAAGTGTATAATTAGGATTTTTAAATGACAATAAAATGTATTCTCCATGGACGATTATAGTACATTTTAGACATGCTTCAAGTTTCCTTCTTGTAGGAATTCATGTGTAATGCATAGAATCATCTTCTACTTTTAATTTATCCATCTTACTTTGTAAACTTGAATCTGTTGGTAGCATACATATTTTGATTCCTAATATTTCAGGAGTCATATCTTAAAACAGAGGAATGGATTTATAATTATGGTTTGGTTTAGATGAAATTGAGGATCATCAATGGTATATTGTTGCTTTTCAAGTCACACCTAATACTTGATTTCCAAGTCTATCTATGATTAAAGTGAGTCTTTTTATTATTAATATTAAACAATGCAGGTAAATCCCTTGGCATACTACTTGACATTTTTCTCCCAACCATCTAACTCAAACTTGATAACTGTGCTTATATCTAATACTAGGACCAGAAATTTGGTAGCACAGGCAATTAAGTGACATTTACCATGGAAATTGTTTTTCCTCCAAAAGGATTTTCTAAAGCAACGTTTTTACACTTAGTGTAGTGTGTGTGTATGTGTGTGTGTGTGTGTTGGATTTATTTAAATGATATTCATGACTATTTTTAATATTCTATGGTATGACACTTTGTTTCCAGTATCAAAATGCAATTTATAGCATTGTGAAGATGGACAATAAAGGTTCAAACTAAGGCACCTAAAATGGAAAAAATTGTAACCCAGTAACTAATTAGGTATTTTATCATAGACCACTTGTAATACTTCTATTAGAGTAAGTGAAGAAATGGAAACCACACTACAGATTTCAACAGATAATGGAATTTGTTACACAAGTATTGAAGAACTGAATAGCCAGAACAGTAGTGGAGAGATAAGAGAGAAATAATAACTAATGGAAGCAACTACCATAGATTAGAAACAAAGAGGCTGGGTTATTAGAGTCCAGAAGTTTGGAGGAGAAACTCATAGTACCTGATCTGGAGTTCTGATGAATGGCTACTGCCTAGCTAGAGTTGATGCCTCTGAGGGGAAATGATGTCAGAAGTAAGGTCTGAGGATGTCAAAAAGTAGCTGGATACTGGTAGCAGTAACTGCTATTCACAGTGAAGGACTTCCCTAGGGTGAGAAACAGCAAGGAAAACAGAAGTGTACAAGTCTCCTTCACCCATCTGGTGCCTTCCACTTTCTCCCCCTTCTTCCCCAACCCACCCCATTTTTGTACCTAATAATGAATCAGATGGCAAAAAATAAATATAATTTACAGAGTTATAGTTCTTATATCACAAAACTGAGTATAGTAGGATGAGTTGAATGGTAACAGGTGAGTTGTTGGCACAATACTTATGAGTAATTATTATTTTAGACATTTTCAGAAACCATAATTTCAAACAACATACATTTTCTTCTTTTTATTTTTTAAGGTCACATAATAGTTGGGACAATTTATGAGGTTCATGTGATATTTTGAAAATAAGCATAAAATATGTAATAATCAGATCAGGGAAATTGGCATATTCATCACTTGAAACATTTTCCATTTTCATTTATTGAGAAACATATTCTTGAAGTTTTCAAAGTAACATCAGAAATATAAAGGGGAAAAAACGGAAACTGTAGACCAGATATCAACACTATAGCAATTAGTATTAGCTTACAGATAGACAAACTGATCAA
This sequence comes from Mirza zaza, assembly GCA_008750895.1. Taxonomy (NCBI): domain Eukaryota; kingdom Metazoa; phylum Chordata; class Mammalia; order Primates; family Cheirogaleidae; genus Mirza; species Mirza zaza. Next base: position 44,800 of record VSMD01113696.1, read on the forward strand.
AGGAGAGAGCGTTCGTGAACAGCACACACACATACATAGAATTACTTGATTTGTGACAATGGTGACAGTTTCATATAGTGGGAAAAAGGATGGTCTTTTCAATAAATGGCCTACTCAATTAGAAATCCATAAAGAATAATTGTATCTGGACCCTACCTCATACCATATTCAAAAACCAAGGCCAGATGGATTATAAATCAAAATGTGAAAGTTAATAAAGAAAGCATTTAGATAAAAACATATGAACATCATCATGACTTTGGAATAGGAATAGATTTCTTTAAAAAGGACACAGAAAAGTACTAACCATGAAAGAAAAAAGTAGATAATTAGACTATATTTTAAAAATTAAGAACATTTGTTCATCAAAAGAAACTATTGAATGAGTTAAAAGGCAATATTTCCCACAGAGGAAGAATATATATATATATATATATATCTGCATCCAAAGACTCATATACAGAATACGTAAAGAACTTCTATAAGGCAATACTAACAGTATAGGAAATAGAATAGACACATTGGTAAACATTGGTAAAATACTTAAACATATACTTTACAAAAGCAGATGTCTAAATAGCTAATTAGCATATGAAAAGTGGCTTAGCCTCACCAGTCATCAGGGAACTACAAATTTAAACTACAATGAGCTATAATTACATACTCACCAGAATAACTAAAATGGAAAAGATGAAAATACCAAGTGCTAATAATGATATAGAAGTACTGAAACCCTCATAAACTACAGGTATAGGGAGTGAAAATTGATATAACAAATTTGGAAATCTGTTTGACATGACTTACTAAAGTAAAACTTAAAAAGATCCCATTTTCCAACAATTCCATTCTAAGCATATACTCAGAAGATATATGTGTATTTGCTCACCAAAAGTCATGCACCAGGATTTTTATAGCAGTATTGTATTTAAAAGAAACAAAAACTGGAAACTACTCAAATGTTCATCAATAGAATAATGGATAAATTTTGGTATTTTTACATAATGCAATGTTATACATCAATGAGAATGAGAAATGTAGAACTAACTCAGTAATATGACTGGACTTCATGCTGTATGGTTCATTTTATATAAAGTTTCAAAATAGGGAAAACTAATCTATTCTGTTAAAAGCCAGATTAGTGGTTACAGAAATTTGGTGACCTAAAAGGAATATGATGCTGACTTGGTGGTGCTTATAATTTTTTGTTTTGTAATTTGGGTGCTACTTATGGAACTGTGTTCAGCTGGTGAAAATTAAGCAAGATGTGTGCTTATTACATACACTTTTATGTATACACATGTATATATGCACAAAAAGTATATGTTGTACTTCAATGAAATGGGAAAGGATAATGTGGATAAAATGGCTCAATATCCCTACATATTTATGCATTTTTTACAAATAGAATTTGTAACACATTTCAAATATGCAAATATTTTATGAAGAGTATGTCTTGACAAATACATTTCCTGAGCAGAAGAGATTGCAGCTGTTCTTTCAATAGTGAATGCTTTGCTAAACATTGTCTTTTTATTGTGGAAACTATGGCTATATCATATAACTGTGATTGAAGTACTTGCTCAAGCTTAGGTCTTTGTTGTTTTCATTCTGTAATTTCTATATCAAATGAATTCTGCACTGCCACTAACTGATGGAGAATTTTATGTAACAATATCATAGCTCTCAAAGTCAATCATTTAAACCAGCATAATTTTCGTCAAACAGAAGATGAGTGACCTGCAGAGTTACAAAATAGTAATGATATTATGCAAAGAAATATGTATGAGCTGGTTTCCTAATGTTTCAATGACCAGAAAACTATGATTACAAATGTTATTTATTCACCACCAAAAACATGTGGTTATGTTTTTCCTTCAGTTCAGTTTGCACGGTCTGTATGATTTCATTGTATCCACTATTTTCAATTGATATGAAATGTTTGACATAGAAAACAGATATAATATATTTTAAAATGTATATTTTAGCTATTTATTGAAAAATCTGAAATTATACACAAGTCTTAACAATGTTTAAGAATATTGCTCAGCATGAGAGCATAATGATAATCCATTGTAGTAATACATCCATTGTCACGGATAATTCACAATCAATCACTTGATCATACATGTTGTAAATATAGTCTTTTTTAAATTCAAAAGTAAGATTTTTATTTCCATAAATATAGGATGGATGTACAGAGACACCCTTGCTAGTAGGACACTTGAAAATTTTCTCCGTGTATGTATTTGTGTATAGTTGCCTTTTATTACAAAGCATTGCTATGTTTTCATTAAAGTTGAGAAGGCTAGTGCTTTCATTCATTTTCTGCTCCTATAACAGAATACCACAGACTGTATAATTTATAAAGAACAAACATCTATTTGGCTCACAGTTCTGGAGGATGGGAAGTCTGAGAGCAAAGGCACTGATATCTGGCCAGGATGATCCCATGGTGAAAGAGGAGAGGAAGTGTACTTTAGAGACAGAGAGGAAATCAGCCGTAATTCATCCTTTAATAAGGAGCCCACTCCTATGATAATGGCATTAATCCATTCATAAGGGTAGATCTTCCATGACTTACTCACTTCTTAAAGTTCCTGCCTGTCAACATTGTTGTGCTGGGGATTAAGTTTCTCACAGCTAACTTTTGGGGGACATATTCAAACCATAGCAGCTAGAAATGGCAAAATAGTTTTATTACATAGAGGGAATCAAGCTCTGGAGCAGTTGCTTTGTCCTGGGAGCATATGCAGACTCCAGTTTACCTAGAGACCTACTTTTAATGAGATAGGAATAAGAGGGTCATAGCAAGGAGGTCAGATGAGAAACCACTGTATGATCATTAGAATTGCAAATTGTGACACTGTCAGTTGAATTTGAAAAAAAAAAAAAAACTAATCTCCCTCCTACATAAGAAAACGGTAGATATAAGAGCCAGTTTATTTTTATGGTGGTTCTTTTTTTTTTTTTTTTTTTTTTTTTTTTTT